>WSTK01000459.1:0-26286 GCA_019616945.1 Ceratobasidium sp. 414
TCAACCAGATGAGTCAAGCATACAGGTGTGAGTCAGCCGCCATTCCCAGGCAGTAGACCTCTAAGCAGCGCCAAGGCCACGAGATGAAGGGGGGCTAGAGGCACCCAAGAGAAAGAACTGAGAAGGAAAAGTTGGGGGCTGTACGACAGCTCACAACAGGAAGGATCTTTGTACCACACGACAAGGGCATACGAAGGGCCATCCTTGAGTCCAGACACGACGCACTGTCAGCAGGACATCCAGGGCAGTTCAGGACCATGGAGCTCATCAGTTGGAAATATACGTGGCCTTCCCTGAGAAAGGCAGTCAATGCCTACGTATCTCATTGCGATTCATGCATCAGGAATAAGCACAGCAACCAAATGCCACCAGGGTTACTCAACCCAATTGAATTACCCAACAGGCCATGGGAGGAAATCACATACGACCTCATCGTGGGGCTACCTCAGCCGGAGGGGTTTGACGCAGTGTTCACAGTAGTCAACTGACTCTCAAAAATGGTACATTTTATACCTACCCACTCCACCGCCTCTGGAATAGACGCTGCCAACCTCTTTGTCAACTATGTATGGAAGCTACACGGCCTACCAAGAAAGACCATCTCAGATAGGGGCCCGAACTTTAACTCCCAGTTCCTGAAACAGCTATACGCATGACTGAACATCAAACCATCCTTTTCCACAGCATACAGATCCCAGACCAATGGACAATCAGAACAGGCTAACCAGGTGGTAGAAGGCTACATCAGGCACTACGTATCACACAGACAGGACGACTGGGTCGCACTACTCCCCTTGGCAGAATTCGCGTACAAAAATGGTACTCATTCCGCCACAAACCAAACACCCTTCTACCCCTGCTATGGGTTTCATCTGATGTTTGCTATAGGAGATACCTCAATTGCGGATGTACCAGCTGCAGACCAAAGGGCCAACTGGCTGAAGGACAACTATGAGGAATTAAAAAGTGCACTTACCCTGGCCAACAAGAAGAACAAAGAGTTCTACGACCAGAAACATCGGGCACCTGAAAAGATCAGAATAGGAGATTATGTGTGGCTGGCCAGTGACAACATCAAAACAGATAGACCATCCCAGAAACTAGCAGCCAAGAAACTAGGTCCCTACAAAGTATCAGCCTTGATTGGATCCCATGCCTTTCGGCTCGAACTACCACACACCATGAAGGTCCATCCAGTATTCCATGTCTCCAAAGTGACCCTGAAAAAGGATGATCCCTATGAAAGGGAACCCGTTCCGCTCCCACCAGTGATAACCCCTGAAGGAGAAGACAAATACGAAGTTGAACAGGTCCTTAGCTCCAGCCAACATCGAGGTGTTATCCAGTACCTAGTCAAATGGAAAGGATATGGCCCTGAGGGTAATACCTGGGAACCCTTCGAACATATGCACAATGCAAGAAACGAGCTGGCGAAGTTCCACCAGAAGTATCCAAGAGCTCTCAGGGATGATTGCACATAGGAGGGGGTAGTGTCATGAGTTGACATGCATATATTCCTTTTTAATAAACATTTACCCAAGCCCGGGTCGAACCAACAACCTACCAATCATGTGACTAGACTTGCTCCTTAGTAAAAGACCAGGATGGTGAGTCATGTGACCTTATCATATTGACTGATCAGACCAATGGAAGATTTGTGTATTTGATATGGTATTGCACATCCTGTTGCAAATTATGCATGTACTCAACGATCACACCATCTGTTTGTATGCATTGGACTGTCTGAAGTTTTACTGTTCTCCATGTATTTAAACAGGTTGAGTTCTGGACGACTCAATAAGAGTTTACTTGTTCCTATTCCTTGAACTTAAAGACTTAGGGGAATGCATGAGTGTGACAGCATGAGCTTGCTATGTGTGGCCAGGGCAACAGGTGGTTACGAAACTGATGGATGGGGGGAATGGGAGGAGACTGAGACATCCAGGGCCCTGAAGGAGGCCCTGGACATGTTCCTGGCGACCAACCAGGTAGAGATCGCAATTGGCGTGCCTCCCCTGGCTGAGGAGGTGGACTAGTGTATGAAAGGGACCTCCCCAGACATCGCACGGAAGGAGGAAGGAACCAGAATATAATTTCTTTTACACATGGTTTAATACACTAGTTTTTTTTACTTGATCGGCGGTATGGGTGGGACCCACGCCCCTCTGTCTTCTGGCCGCGCCTGCTTGTCTTCTGCCCCGGCCCGCTCCCTGACACTGTCACTGAGCTCCCCACACGGGGGGCAGCTCCGGCCCTAGATTGGCCATAAAGTTGAGCAACCCCGGAGGGTCGCAGACCAAAAAGGGGTTGGGGGACCCTGGGATCAGTACTGGGGAGGGGGCCCTCCCCTCCTTGAAGTACTCTGCCACCACCACGGTGTGTGCCTCGTCCCCCTGGATGCTTCCTTGGCTGTTGGGACGTCAGCCCAGTAAAGAGGGGAGTAATCCTGGGGAGTTTTGACTTACTGGGTGCCCCGGCTGTTTTCCACTGCCCAACCCTGGCCTCATAGTCAGCCAAGGTGGCATCACAAACTGCGGCGCAATAAGGACAGCAGTCCTCCAGAGGCACCGACCAACAGGTGCAGTTAAGAGGATCGTAGTTAAGAGTAATAACATGCATCTCAGAGATACGATGAGAGACCAAAAACCACACAACGCCCTCACCTATTTTTATTTTGGAAGAAGAAGAACAGCAACAAGGACAAATAGATAAACAAACCCAGAACACGTGACCAAACCAAGTCACGTGATAAAAGAAGAACAATAACAAGTACAAATAAATAAGCAAGCCCAGAACACGTGACCTGACCAAGTCACGTGATAAACCTACGGTTATTGTTACACTGGAGGGGTCGGAGAGGGGGCACTGACCGAAGTTGAGGAAGGTAGACGCCCTGAGCAGAGCGAGGATCAGGTGGCTACCAACAAGCAAAGGGAGGGCACCCTTCAGAGATGTGTTGTCACGTGACAAGAGACAAAAACTACAAACTGCGCGAGTGGATAAAAGAAGGCAAACCCCATGAGAGAAGAGGACATACCCATGCCCCTCACTCTCAACCATCACCCAGACGACAATGCCCTACTCAATGACTGGAAGCAAAGGGGGAGCACCACAGAAGGGAGGCGACAAAGGACTGCAGAGGTGGGATTCACCGTCACAAGAGCACTGGGCTCCAACCCCACCCCCCGAGCAAAGCTATTTGCAGCTTACGCTGACAGCACAGGGTCTGTCGCGCCAACAACGAGCAGAGGAAGCACCAACTTCCGGGTCCAGACCTGTGCAGTGCTCCTCACATGGAGTGCACTGCAGGAGGAGCCAACAGAGGGGCTGGTGGCCCGATACAAGGTGTTCTGCAGGGGCAGACCCAACCACTGGCAGACACTAGCCGTGGTGGAACGACACGACCTGAATGAACCAAGCTACAATCCAGCCTGCCCCCTCCACATCCATGCCCTCATGATAAGCAAGGAACAGAAGGGGGGATGGGATACCCGAAACACCTGCTTCTGGGACTTCAAGGGGAACCACCCCAACATCGCCCTGAAGGACCTGCAAGAAGGCCCCAGTGGCTGTCTGGCCCATACAGCCTTCCACTATTGATGGAAGGCAGTCGGAGAAAACAGGGAGGTGGTCGAAGACTTGATGGCCGGGGAGCTAACAGAGGAGTCCCTTGAGGGGATACTCATTACAGGGAAGAAGGGAAGGAAGAGGTCTCGCAGACCTGGAGGATGGGACGGAAATCGTGGGATCGAAGACTAGGGAGGAGTACTTCGACGCCTACAAGCAGTTGCGCCCCCTCACTGTCAGGAGTTCAGACTCACCCCCAACTTTTCTCATGGCTCAGCCTTTCTCGCCACCGGCTTTAGGCCGCGTGTGCCTTCTCGGCTTCTTGGACTCTGACTCAGTGTACACACTAGCCTCGGCTGTGCAGTATGACTCGGTGTACACGCGTCTCGTGCCGATGCGCAACCCCTGCCATTCACACTGTATGACTCGCTCTCATGTACGTAGTATAAATGCAGCGGTGCACAAGCCTGGATACTCCAGCTTGCTTCACCTTGTCGTCTCTACACTCAGAGTCCCTTTCAGGACCTCACCCTGGAAGCTCGCCACCTCGCCTCAACTCTTTCTCGAACACCCCTCTACTCGTTAGGAGTTCTAGGAACTCTACTCATCTATTCGTCTCAAGCCTCCATCATTCGACACACTCTTACTTTCTCACCAAGTCACCGTATCTCATGGCGTAACCGTCACTCAAAGATTACGCATGCGCACACGTCTGCCTTGGTTTGCCACCAGTAAACAAGGACACATGATCGACCACACCTCCACTTTCGCTGAAACTACAGACATCGAACCCACGTCCTGATAGGTCGTGACACTCACCATGACGACAGCCTGGAGCTCCGTGTGAGCATACACAGACTACCAGTACAAGGAGGACATGGGCCTCCTCCCTCTCATCCCTGTCGAACTCAAGCTCCCAGAGGACCAGGCCCACATCAACCAGGCTGATGAATGGTTCGAAAGGGAGATCCCACCAAAGGTGCCAGGAAGACACCATAAAATCCTGGTGATCAAGGGAGCAACTGGTACCAGAAAGACGGCGTACATGTGGGGAAAGGGGACCCATAGCCACATGTGCAATGTCTGGAATGTAGCCACACTATCGGAGGATGCCGACGTATGGATCCTGGATGACATGGTCCACACTAACAGCAGGTACTCCCTCAAGGCCCTGAGCCAATACGAGGCCGACTTCACTGGCCACTACAAGCAGGTGAAGGCGATGAAGGTATGACCAACAGTAATCCTGGGCAACAGCCAAGAGGGGATCACCAAGTGCTGGTCGGATATAGAAGGAGAGGAGGGGGAGGCCTGGGTAGCAAAGAATGTCATATGGGTAGAAGCCAGGGCGCACCCATTTTTTGTTTTTCCTTAGAAAGTTTGTACCACCTCAATGACTTGTACCCTCTATAATAATGTACATTCATGCACTTGCTCGGAGTCCTCCAAAGCTGCGCCCAAAAAGGGGAATAATGTCATGACCCATTAAAACAAATGTCATGACCTGCCCTTATAAATTGTAACCTAAGACCCCATAACAGTACAAGGGAACGACTCAAAGGTAAACACCATGTGACAATTACATAATCCCTCCTCCTTATGTAATCCCTCCTCATTATATAATCCCTCCACTTTGAATCTCACCCATAGGGAATGAGGAGGGAGGGAGTGAGTCAGCTGAGCACGTGACCCTCAGACCCAGCACGGCTCCTATAAGATTCGGAGCTGCAACAACCCTAGTAGGACTACATGTGACCAATAAACAAACACATGTGACTGTCCATCGCTGGCCAATCACGTGTCCACACTACACGTGACTCTAGCGACTGCGGACTGCGCATTCAACAAGTGACTCGATGAAGACTCATATATATATAAGAGAAGGGAAAGTGAGCTGAGAGCCTCAGATTGCTTTACCTCATCCACCACTGGACTCGACTAGCATACCTACCAGTAATCAACTAGAACTACATCAATATAATGATAAATTACTATAACCATACAATCACGTAGCCACTACAGAAGGAAAGAGAAAGATACGATGAAAGACAGGTCTTGACACTGTCCTCTTGTCTTTGACTGAGGATAGCCCCTATGGCTACTCCTGAAGCATCTAGGAAGTAGGGTTTGTCTGGATTGGGGTGTACAAGCACTGGATCCTTGGTAATTTCCTTCTTTAGTTGTTCAAAGGTGTTCTCCCGCTCTTCATCCCATTCCCATTTCTTCTCCTTTTGGGTGAGAGCTGTTAGGGGCTTTATGATACTACTAAAGTCTCATACAAATCTTCAGTAGAAGTTGGCAAAGCCCAAGAAGGACTGTACTTGCTTGATGGTGGTGGGGGATGGCCATTCTAGGACATCTTTGATCTTCTCCTTTTCCATGGATATTCCTTCTGGGGAGATTACTATCCTGAGGTACATGACTATTGTGACTGAGAAGAAGCATTTAGAGGGTCGTGCAAAGAGATGATGTTCTCATAGCCTTTTGAGGACTTCTCTAACATGCTTCTTGTGATCTTCTGGGTTGGTTGAATATATCAGGATATCGTCGAGGTAGACAATGACATAGACATCTCTGATGTCTTTGAAGATTTCATTCATAAATCTTTGGAAGACAGCTGGAGCATTCTTGAGTCTGAAGGGCATTACCACATACTCATAAAGCCCATCCTTGGTGCAGAAGGTGGTCTTCCATTCATCCCCTTCCTTGATCTGTATGTTGTTGTATCCCCATCAGAGATCTAATTTGGTAAAGATCTTAGCATCCTTTATCTTATCGAGAAGATCTTCTTGCCTAGGTATGGGGAATTGATCACTGGTGGTGATTTCATTGATCTTCCGATAATCGGTGACCAATCGCAGGGACCCATCTTGCTTCTTGATATAGAAGCATGGGGACACTACTGGCGAGTTACTAGGTCTAATCTTTTGGTCCTTGAGTTCCTGATCGAGATATTCCTGTAGGGCCTTGGATTCTGCAGGTGACATTGGGTATGTCTTGGCAGGTTTGGGTAGTACCATGTCTTCCTTGAAGTTGATCACACAGTCAAATTTGCAGTGGAGTGGCAGTTCCTTAAAGAGATCGGCATCAAAGATGTTGGCAAAATCCTGGAATTCCTCTGGGATTCCCTTTGGCAGGGATGTGATGCCTTCTGTGTCACGACCTGTCAGGACATGTGTTTGATGTCTGTTGTTTCAGCGAAAGTGGAGGCGGGGTCGATCATGTGTCCTTGTTTACTGGTGGCAAACCAAGGTAGACGTGTGCACGTGCATGATCTTCGAATGGTGGTTACGCCATGAGATACGGCGACTTGGCAAGAAAGTAAGAGTGTGTCGAACGATGGAGGCTTGAGATGAATAAACAAGTAAGGTTCCTAGGACTCCTAACAAGTAGAGAGGTGTTCTCGAGAGAGTTAAGGCGAGATGGCAAGCTTCCAGAGTGAAGTCCTGAAAGGGACTCTGAGTGTAGAGGCGGCAAGGTGAAGCAAGCTGGAGTATCCAGGCTTGCGCACCACTGTATTTATACTATGTACATGAGAGTGAGTCATACAGTGTGAATGACAGTGGCTGCGCATCGGCACGAGACGCGCGTACACCAGAGTCATACTGCGCAGCTGAGGCTGACACGTACACTGAGTCAGAGTCCAGGAAGCCAAGAAGGGCACACACGGCTTAAGGCCGGTGGCGAGAAGGTTGAGCCACAAGAAAAAGTTGGGGGTGAGTTTACGAACTCCCGACATTCCCCCCCCCAAAAGTGATCGTCTTTAAAGACAAACCCAAGGAAAGACGATCAAAAAAAAGAAGTAAAAAAGTATACAAAAGAAAAAGAAAATTTTTGTCTAAGTCACTTCGGTTGGTGGCCCATTGTCCACCCAGCTAGTTTCCAGGGGCCCATCTAGCTAACTACTGGTTAACCCTTTCGGGTAGCCCCAGCTCGTGCCCCACGAGCCTACCATCCACACTCCTCATCCTTGATTTCGAGGGCGGCCATGTCCTTGTCGAGTTGGTCCTGGGCCCCGTCCCAGGCCCGCTGGTCAAGCCAGTCGAAGAATTGATCCTTGGCAAGGATCTTGTCCTTGATGAGGTCATAGACCTCTCGACGGTTGAGGGTTTTGGTGACCCCCCAGTACCCGCTAGCGACCTGTTTCTTCCAGGCAACGATGCCCACGTTGATGAACTCGCCGACCGCGTCCCCTCAGACCCAGAAATCATCCTCCCTCCACTCGATGGCACTGTTGGGGGCCCACCTCAAGTGCTCAACGACCTTCTTGACTGACCAACTGCAGGACCCCCGCAGGAGGTAAATGGGTTTGGCGCACATTTCGGCGTCGGTGACAGGGTGGTCGCGGGTGTTGCACCACTTGAAGAGCCCTCGTCCAGGCACAGTGAGCACATTGCCCCTCCACTCGCATCCCCAGACCTCATCCTTGGGCAGGGTGGAGAGGTTGGCGCTGGGGTCGAGCCGCTTGGCGTAGCGGACGGCGTTGTTCTCGTAGGTGCCCACTCCAGGGTAGACGGTGTAGGGGGAGCGGGTGGACCCAGAGCGGACGGCAGGCATGATGGCTTGGGAGTGGTAGTGGTAGTGAGGATGTCTGGACTGGCTCTCCCCTTCGCCTTCTTATATCCCGAGGGGAGTGGTGCATTGGGATACCTTCGCTGCAGACTGTCCATGGCGTGCTTGACATTGGCAAATTTCTCCGCTGACTCCCACGAGTTCTCGCTTGAGCTGTACCCTTCCCATTTGATTTCGTATTTCAGACCTTCCTTTGTCT
Source organism: Ceratobasidium sp. 414 (assembly GCA_019616945.1). NCBI lineage: Eukaryota > Fungi > Basidiomycota > Agaricomycetes > Cantharellales > Ceratobasidiaceae > Ceratobasidium > Ceratobasidium sp. 414. The sequence continues at coordinate 8,339 of WSTK01000459.1, forward strand.
GCTGCCAACCCACGATCTCCTCCACTTGGCATTCTTCTTCTCCGTCTTCTGTAATAATCGGCGGTGGTCGGGGCTGAATACGGTTGAAATGATCCTTCCGAACTGGGGAAAGGAGTCCGACGTGGAACACGTTGTGTATTCTCATGGTTTTGGGGAGCTCCAGTTCGTAGGCATGGGAGGAAATTTTCTTTGTTACCCTGAAGGGCCCCGCCTGTTTCTTGTCGAGTTTCTTTGAGGGTCTCGTTGTTCGTATGTTCTTTGTGTTCAACCAGACTTGTTCCCCTATCCCGAAGCCTTGCGGTTCTTCGGGTTCCTTTGTTTGTTGCTCCATTTTTGCCCTGGCCTCATCCCACACCTCTTTCATGTGATTTGCAATGTCATTGGCGCGTGGATTTCTGCTCTGCCGGCCCGTGATTTCCCATGCTGGTGATTGCCCATATAGGGTCTCGAAGGTGGATTGCCCTGTAGCAGAGTTGACATGGTTGTTGTGACAGAATTCCGCCAAAGGTAGCCATTTCGCCCAATTGTCCTGTTCATAATTGCAGAAGCTTCGCAGGTAATTCTCCAGCCATTGGTTTGTCCTCTCAGCTAATCCGTCCGTTTGGGGATGATAGGCTGTGAAGAAACGAGGTTCGATCTGTAACCTTTCATAGAGGGCCTTCTGGAACTTGCTGTTGAAAGAAGGGCCTTGGTCGGATATCGCGACTTCCGGGAGACCATGGTGTTTGAAGACTTCTCGTGTGAAGATCTCGGCTAGCTCTTCCACATCCATGCTCTTGTTACAGGGTACGAAGTGAGCCTGTCGCGAAAAGCGGCCTACAACCACTAGGATGCTGTTGAAACCCATGGATGGCGGGAGTTTCACAATGAAATCATAATTGACATGTTGCCAGGGTCATTCCGGTAGTTCGATGCTCTTTGGGGGTGTAGAGTTGTTTACTGCCTTGGCCTCGTTGCAAACTCGGCACCCGTCCATGTATCGGTGTACTTCCTGCATCATTCCCGGCCAATAATATCATCATTTGATGATTTCAAGTGTTCTCTCCCTTCCCTGGTGTCCTGCCATCGGTGAGTCATGGTGTGTTTGTAAAACGGCCTTCTTGATTTCTGGATCCTTTGGTATGACAATCGTGTTGTCGTACCAGAGCAGACCTTCCTTCCAGCTGTATCTTCGGAATTGTTTTTGTATGCTGGGGGGCAGTTTCTCCTTGTTCTGGGTATTCGTTATTACTAGTTCCAGTTCTTCTTCTTCTTTCTGGGACTCCTTGATTGCTTCAATGAGGTCGAATTCTAGGGTCACCTTGAAACCATGGAAACGTTTGGCTGCAATCATAATTTGTTCTGGGTTTGGAATGTCTTCATAATTGGAGCGTTGCGAGAGGGCGTCTGGCTTCTGAGATTGTTTCCCTGGTCAATAATGTATCTCGTAATTGAAAGAAGCTAGTTCCATGTACCACCAAGCGTGTTTTCGATCCATAACCCTGGCGTCCTTCCAAAACTGTAGATTTCTATGATCGGTATAAATGAGAACCGGGATCTTCATGTCTTCGAGGTATAATCGCCAGTGTTTTAAGGACTCTACAATTGCCAGTAGTTCTTTATTGTAGGTGTCGTAGTTTCGTTGTGCTGGGTTAAAGCTTTTTGATAGGAAGGCGATGGGTTGTAGTTTTCCATCTTCCTGGTACTGGCTGAGGATGGCGCCTATGGCCACGCCTGATGCATCTGTTTCTAGGATGTATTGCTTCTCGGGGTTAGGATGTGCGAGAACGGGTTCTCTTGTCACGGCGTCCTTGATATGTAGTTTTCCATCTTCCTGGTATTGACTGAGAATGGCACCCATGGCTACGCCTGACGTGTTGGTTTCTAGGATGTATTGCTTTTCGGGGTTTGGGTGTGCGAGGACGGGTTCCTTCGTTGCAGCGTCCTTGATAGCTTGTATTGCTTCTTGTTCGATATTCGTCCATTTCCAAGGCTTCCCTTTCTGTGTTAGGTCATGTAGGGGTTGAGCGATTAGGCTGAAATCCGGGATAAAACATCGGTAGAAGTTGCAAAATCCCAGGAAAGCTTGATTTTGTTTTACTGTCTTTGGGATCGGCCAATTGATAATGTCTTGAACCTTGCTTTTGTCCATGGAGATTCCTTCAGGGCTGATGACTAGTCCGACGTAGTCTACTGTGGTGACCCTAAAACAACATTTCTTTGGTTGAATGAATAGATGATTTTGTCGAAGCCTTTCCAAGACTGCTCGTACATGCCATTCCGTGTGTTCTTCGTCGTTCTTCGAAAAGATGAGGATGTCGTCCAGGTAAACAATGACAAACACTCCTCTGAAGTCGGCCAGTATTTTGTTCATGAATCGTTGGAAAATGCTTGGTGCGTTTTTGAGGCCGAAGGGCATGACAACGTATTCGAATAATCCGTCCATGTGCAGAAGGCAGTTTTCCATTCATCTCCCTCTTTGATGTGTACGTTGTTGTATCCCCATCGTAAGTCCAGTTTGGTGAATACCTTTGCTTCCCGTAACTGCTCGATTAGGTCTTTGGGGAGAGGGATGGGAAATTGGTCGCTGACGGTAATATCATTGATTTTTCGATAATCCATTACCAACCGTAGGGAGCCGTCCTGTTTTTTGACATAAAAGCATGGGGCTGCGATTTCTGACTTACTGGGCCTGATTTTCCCATCTCGTAGTTCTTGTTCTAGAAATTCGCAAAGTTGTTTGGCCTGGTCCGGGGACATGGGGTATGGTTTTGCCAGTCGTGGGAGCTTTGCTTCTTCTTTGAATACTATCGCGCAGTCATGATCTCGATGTGGGGGTAGTTCCTTGAATTTTTCCGCATCGAAAACATCATGGAAATCAGTGTATTCTGGTGGGATGGGAGTTTCGTCTGGGACTTCTCCTGCTGCCTTTCCCTGTTCCGTTCTGAAGCGTATTTCCATGGTTCTCCAGGAGATATCTGGGTCATGCTCTGTAAGCCATTCTTTTCCTAGGATTACATTCATGTCTCCCAGCGGGATTGCGTAGAAACGACTCTTGAAGGTGTGTCCTTCTAGATTAAAGGTAACGGTGGTGCGGAAGCGTATCTTTTGAGCAGTTTCATTTCCGTCTATAGCGATAACAGTTCATGGGTGTGTAAGCTCAATTAGGGGAATGTGGTTTCTTCAGGCGTAAGCGATGTTGATAAAGTTTCTTGAGGATCCTGAGTTGATGAGAGTAAGGGTGGGTTCCATGATTCCTTTGATCGTGATGTAGCAGTGGGGATCATCATCTGATTTCTTTAGATAATATACATGCTGGACATCACGATCTAGGTTCTTCCTGCCTACAGACACAGGTGCAGTAGGCTGTATTAGTTTTCCGACTCCGAGGCGGTGGACTCATCATCTTTCCCTGTTTCTTCTATGTGTGCTTCCTTCTTCCTTTTGGGGTCATTCTTGTTTTGGTGCAGTGACCCTTGGGGTTGATCTTCCTCGTGATAGCCTGAGCGGCATACTTCCTGCCTGTGTCCTGTTCATCCGCATTTGTAGCACCTTCCCTCCTTCTTTCTTCGGTCGAAGGTTTCTTGTGATACTGGTGAGTTTGATGTTTGCCGTGGGTTTTGGACGGAAGCTGCTTTTCCTTTGGTTCGATTGTCATCACTATTGCGGGTTGCAAAGAGAATGTTGTCCGTGTGTATAGCATACTCGATCCAGTCTTCTAGTGATAGGGTCAAGACGTTCTGCAGTACTGTCATTCGTAGTAATTCCCTTCGGACCGTGTTCTTGAGTCCAGCTTTGAATCGGTCGATAAGAGCTTTCTCGTCCCATTCGAGTTCATCCATGAGGATTCGGAATTCGGAAGCATATTCACTTGCGGACCTGGTTTGTACCAGTTTCTGGATGTTTTCGGTGGCCCTTTCTCGTTTGATTGGGTCGCCGAAAGCTAGGAGGAAGGCCTTCTTGAAGCTTGTCCATGAGGCTATGGTTTCGTGTTCGGTTTCGTCTAAGACTGTCTTGAGCAGGGGTTTTGCCCATCTTGAAGCTGGTCCTTCCTTCATGTTCAATAGGGTAGTGGAGATTTTCTTGGGATCCGGAAAGGCCCTAGGATATTCGAGGAAGTAAAGTTCCATTTTCATGAGGAAGTTTTCAGCTTCGCTGTCTCGCTTCTTTCCTTCGAAGGCTTCCGGCTTTTTGGTCTTGGCTCCTTTTGGGATTCGTTCTTCCTCGGGGGAATGGGACCTTGTTGTCCTGTCGCGTCTAGGTCGTTGTGGGGTTCTAGAGCGAGAGCGGCATGTGTTCGGTGATCCAGGGGGACTAGGCGATCGCTGTGGACGGCATATATTTCGTTTGGTTGAATGGTCCAGGGGAGGTTCATTGAAGGGTGCGTTGTCTATTTTTTGGGTAAGTCGTTCCTCCAGTTGGTCGATCCTTCCATCAAGCGCCTGTACGAGTTCCCAGGTCAGTTCCCCATCTTTCCTTAATTCAGCTACTGCTTCCGCGATGGCTCAAAGTGCTGTGTTGGTTCCTCATTGTAGGTCGTTCACCCACATTGGTACTTCTTGGAGAGTCCCTGGTATAGCCATTACTTGTGTTCGTATTTGGGCATTTTCCTGGTTTATCCGGTGGCTGTTGTGGGCCGCTTGTGTGGCCTCTGTTTGGACCTGCCATATGAGTTGGGCTAATTCAGTTGCCCCTGTATCGAAGGTTATTTGCTGGTTTCGGATCTCCTCGATGTTCGTGTGATGGCTTCGATGTGTCTTCCGCTTAGGACTTGGTTTGAGACTTCAGGGAGCAGGGGTCATAGAGTGGCTTGCATGAGTGCGACAAACCTTTGGTAGTCAGGGTCTGCTTCCAGGGTGGCTAGGTTGAATTCTGGTTGTTGGTGGCGGATTGGGGCTCTGTACGGCGGGGGGACGACCTCCGGGATCTCCAGAAGGTTGGGCTCAGGGTCAGTGGGAAGATGTGTGGTTGGTTGAGGCTGAGGCGGTATTTGTTCGGGCTCATCCTCACTATCGCTGAGGGTGAGTATTCTCGGTTGTTCCTGAGGAAGGGGTTCTTCTGGCCTTCGTGGTGTGACTGTTGGTGTATTTCGTTGAGATCGGACTGGGAGATGTATTCCCGTGAGGCGGTTGTATCGCATCTCTTCTCCTTCAGGGATGAGTATGGATCCTGCGCCCACCGCCATTTCTTGTTCTGGTCCGACGCTTGGTCCAGGGATGATTTGTACCACCGAGGGTTGTTTGATGTGGATTGTTTGTTCTTCTTCGGGTTCTGGTAGTCCTCCTGGCATCAATCGTTGTGATGCCCTTGAGGTTCTTCCGGTGTCGACAATGTCTTGCTCTGTGGGTGTGGTGGGTGTTGAACTTTGTACACCCATGAGGGCTCCCTCGACAGCCGCTTGGATTCTTGATTGGTATCGCGTTCCATAGTCATGTTGTGATCCTGTGTTGGATCCGTGTTCTGACATGTTGGCTTCGACTTCTTTGGGAGAAAGGATAGCCACGGAGTTAGCTCCAGGTTTGCCATAAAGCTTGCTTCACAATGTCATGACCTGTCAGGACGTGTGTTCGATGTCTGTTGTTTCAGCGAAAGTGGAGGCGGGGTCGATCACGTGTCCTTGTTTACTGGTGGCAAACCAAGGTAGACATGTGCGCGTGTGTGATCTTCGAATGGCGGTTATGCCACGAGATACGGCGACTTGGCAAGAAAGTAAGAGTGTGTCGAACGATGGAGGCTTGAGATGAATAACAAGTAAGGTTCCTAGGACTCCTAACGAGTAGAGAGGTGTTCTTGAGAGAGTTAAGGCGAGATGGTGAGCTTCCAGAGTGAAGTCCTGAAAGGGACTCTGAGTGTAGAGGCGGCAAGGTGAAGCAAGCTGGAGTATCCAGGCTTGCGCACCGCTGTATTTATACTACGTACATGACAGCGAGTCATACAGCGTGAATGGCAGTGGCTGTGCATCGGCACGAGACGCGCATACACCAGAGTCATACTGCGCAGCCGAGGCTGACACGTACACCAAGTCAGAGTCCAGGAAGCCGAGAAGGGCACACATGGCTTAAGGCCGGTGGCGAGAAGGTCGAGCCACGAGAAAAAGTTGGGGGTGAGTTTACGAACTCCCGACATCCTATCTTTCCTTGTTCTTTGTCCCTATACTTGATTTCTAGGGTTCTCCAAGATATATCTGGATTGTGTTCCTGGAGCCACTCCAGTCCTAAGATGGCTGGAGTATCTCCTAGTGCCATAGTGTAGAAGCATGATCGGAATTTCCTTCCTTGGATCTCGAATTCTAGGGTACATCAGAATCGTACCTTATCCTCCACTTCCTTTCCGTCTATGGCAATGACTTTTCAGGGGTACTGTAATTCAACTAGGGGTAGATTGTGTTTCTGAGCAAAGGCTATATTGATGAAGTTTCGGGATGATCCAGAGTCAATGAGGGTTTTTACAGGGTCCATGATTCCCTTTAAGAAGATGTGTGTATGCAGTGAGTTATTAGTGGCTTTAAGGTAGTATACACACTTGTTCTTCCTATGGGCAGTGGGTGTGGCATCTGACATGGATGCAGGGAGCTGCTCTAGTTTTCCAATCCCTCAGTGGACTTTTCATTGTCCTCCTTTTCTATTTCTGCTGCTTTTCCCAATTCTGCTTTATCCCAGGTGTATTCCTTCTTGGTGCACTTGTTTACAAAGTGCCCAAATTTTCCACATTTGATGCAGAGTTTCTCCTTCTTTCATCGATTGATTTCTTCCTTTGGTATGTAGGACTTCCTGTTCTGGGTCGTGCTGGCCTGTTTACCCTGGTATTCCTGGTTTCAGTCAGTGCTGCCCATTGCTCAATTGGCAAATAGCACATCATCCGTTTGGATGGCTAGTTCAATCCATCGTTCCAGGGGGATGTCATCAGTGTCATGCAAGTAGGTGGCCCGAAGCAGCTCTTGCTGCACATTGGCTCACTGTTGGTTGCTGCGTTCCAACATCTTCTGGGTCGATTACCCCAATGGTTTCATTTCCAGGCATGGCCCCTGGTATGGACCTTCTTGATGCTGCACTTCCAGGTCATGGCTCATTTAGGGGGACATCTTCCAATTCTCCTTCTTCCGATGGCCATTCCCAGCTCGCTGATGGTTCTTGCACTGTTCAGGTTCTTGAAGGCTCTCTAGAGTTGATGTGGGCTGGATCTTTGGTCCAGCTCACTGGTCGACTCGCTCATACAGGATTGCACCTCCCTTGTTCCTCATTGCCATCATGGCTAGTTCCTTGCATTTTTGGGTAAAGAAGGTCTTGTTTAGGTTATTGATCAGTGTGTTCCAGAAGACCTTGTCTTCCAGGTCTTTCATGTGTTCTGGTTGCTTATCTATGTTGGTCACATCTTTTCCCTTTCAGGGCAAAGCTTGCTTTACAATGTTGCAGACCTCCATTGAGAGTCTAAGACAGGATTTCTTAGGTCCTTGTGACCATTCGTTTATTGACAGAAGGTCCTTTGAAGGAGCTTCTCATGGCGTGACTGTAGGTGGTGGCTAGGTACCCTAAATGTATTACCTAGATAGTGCACTTATATGCGCTGTGTATGTGTTGCACAAGTGGTTGTCATGAGTTGACACACATATATTCCTTTCTAAATAAATGTTTACCCAAGCCAGGGTCAAACCAACGACCTATTGATCATGTGACTAGACTTGCTCCTTAGAACCCCTGGGTGGCGAGTGATGTGACCCTATCTTATTGTCCGATCTGACCGATGGAAGATTTGTGTATTTGATATGGTATTGCACATCCTGTTGCAAATTATGCATGTACTCAACGATTGCACCATCTGTTTGTATGCATCAGACCGTCTGAAAGTTTTCTGTTCTCTGTTGTTGGAGATGCAAGCCAAGTCTGGTTTGTCATCTTTTATTTGTGACTCTTTTGTGTCTAGTTGTTACAGGTTGTATGCTTTGTTACACACCTTTGTTTACCTTAGTTACTGTGTTCCATTGTCTCTTCCATGTATATAGTGCAACCCTCTTGTTCAATGCACTCAGGCTTTCACCATCACCATGTAGCAGTGAGCCCCCACTGCATACCTCCAACATCTGTGTATTTAAACAGGTCAGGTTCTGGACAAAAGGACAAGAACTTGACCTCTTCTCAATAAGAGTTTACTTGTTCCCTATTCCTTGAACTTAAAGACTTAGGGGAACACGTCAGTGTGACACTAGGTCAAGTTCTTCTGCTCTACACCGCTGACTTGACCTTTGTTGTCATTTGCAAGACCCTCGTCATCATCCTGGCCCTCGACACCATCATTCGCACCCTCATTGCCACAGCACTTATATTTGCTGTGCCAATCATCATGTACTACCTGTCGCTTGTCGCCTTTGTTGTGCTCCTACTCCTCTTCCAAGTGCCTTTCTGCCTTGTAGAGTGAACCAGGCTGGGCACAGCCTTCCTTTCTATATACTTTTGAGACCCTGCTTGTTACTCATCCTGCCTTAATTGGCAAGTTACTGCCGAGACTGTCATAAAGGGCCTGGCAGGGTTAGCAAGACACACAAAGTCAGACCAGTAGCCTGGGGGAAAAGAGACCTTGAGCTGGGAATCTACTACCCCAGTACGCTAGATGTCCTTATCAGCAAAATACCCACTTGCAAAAAACTGGCTGTGCATCACACTTGTCCAAAGCTGTTGATCATAGATAGGGATTGTTCAACACTAGGTGTGGAGCAAAGGATTAGTCGATTTGACGTACCCACAGCCCCCAGTGGCAATCTAGGAAGAGTCATCAGACCTTCCATTGTCCTCAATACCTTCTTTGAGCTAGGCTTAGGCCCACACTCCAAGCTCCAAGACACCATACCCACACTCCCAGTGTGGTACCACTTTCTGCGTCTGCACTACCAATCTAAAGCAAGTATTTGCTCTCGAAAACTCTGGATCATCATCTAATCTGAAACCTCTTCTGAAGTGAAAAGAGACAAATCCACCCGGTCCCAAATCTGCTTCTGTGTCGCAGACCTCCGATGAGAGTCTAGACGGTACTCAAAGGTCCTTGTGACTGATGACTTATCGACAGGAGTATCTTATGTAAGAGCACTCCTTGTGTGTGACCCTTGATCTTGTGGCGAAAGTAATCCCTTTAGGGGATTATTGATGGCTGCTACTTAGGTGTCTCTTGAGAGGTGAGATGACAAGGTAAAGCAAGCTGAGGTCCTCAGGCTTGCTTTCCACAGTGTATATGCTATCTGGATACAGTCGAGTCATACATGTATGCGAGTCAAAAAGGGAGTCATACAGGTATGAGTTGTGTCTAGCCAAACAGAAAGAGCATAGGAGTCATAGTGCTTGACTCAGAGTAAAAGAAAGTCAGTAAGGAATGTTTTGGTCACGTGTAGCAACAGACAACAATTGGACAGTCCCAGGGCATCTTGTGTGTCGGTTTACTGATAATGTGTAGGCCACCTAGGATTTATTGCGGCTCTGAATCTTATAGGAGCTGTGCAGGGTCCAAGGGTCATGTGTTCTGCTGACTAACTGCCAACTGCCAACAGCATCACTATGGGAGAGATTGAAGCTGTTGGCAGATACATAAGCTGTTGGCAGTTACATAAGCTGGTGGTGGTTACTTAATCCTGGGTCGTGTGACCAATTAAGTGAAGGTTGTTGGTTCAAGTCACAGTTTGGTGAGGCATTAAATGGATGGCTCACGACATTATCCCCCCCTTGTGAGAGCTTAGCAGCGCTGACTGAGCACACAAAAATTAGGGGCAAAGTTGAGAGTGCTCCCAGGGACAGTTACTTCAGCTTCGGTGACAACGCATCTCCGAGGGGTGCCCTCCCTCTGCCTGTTGTCAGCGCCTGATCCTCACTTCATTCGGGGCACCTCCTCCTTGACTGTGGTCAGTGCCCCCTCTCCAACCCCTCTGGTAGTACGATAAAGTGAATAATATATATAAAAGATTTCTTTCATAGTAACCTTTTAGGACACATGTTACTAACTATGGTTACTGGTTTATCCTAATGTCCAGAGCCTGTAATCCTCCTCCTAATCCAGGATCCCCCAGTCATATTCATCTTCCCCATTCATGGCCTCTTGCAGGTCCAGGGCGAGCAGGTCCTCCTCTAGGAGTGTATTCGCCCCGTCCCAGGCCTTTTGGTCGAGCCAATTGTTGAAGTCCTCTCTCGAGAACTTCCCTTCCCTAATCAGCTTGAAGACTGTCCCCTTCCTCAGGTCAGCAACGAACCCATGGTAGGATTCAGGGACCTGGGCCTTCCATTGTCGGAGGGCGTCCTCAGCCCACTTCTTGGTGGTCTCGGCTCAGACCCACCAGGATCCATCAGACTTCCAGTCGGTGTCCCAGGTCTGGTACTTGGACCTGTGGATGACCTCCTCGACAGTCGGGGCGACGCATTTTCAACAGACGTACAGTTGGGCACACTGCATCTCATCCCCAGTTTCAGGGTGGGGGCTCTTCCTGACTGTCGTGACCCTCTAAGGAGTTGTGGCTACGGGTGACGCGAAGGTGGCAGAGGCAGGAACTGGTGGCAGTGTGCACCAAGGAAGGCCCTGAGGAGGGTCGAGGTCTCGTGGCTGACCGAGAAGACTAGGCGCTGGAGTCCCGAAGGGAGATCCCAAGCTAGTCTTGGAGGGAGGTGGCGAGTTCTTAGTTAGAGGGAGGGAGCTCCCTAGAGAGGATGTGTGACGAGACCGAACAAGCTGGGGTTACCAGGCTTGTCTGTCGCTGTAATATACTAGACAAATATGGATGAGTCATCTATCTACGCCAGTCAACCGCCATTCTAAGGCGAGTCAACCGTAAGAGTCGTCTATCTATAGGTCGCCAGTCATCCGCCAGTCCACGTCACGAGACAGGAGAGAAAGAGAGAAAAAAGGAAAGAGGGGGGTGCCATTCATGGCTCGTGACATTCGCCCCCCTTTGTGCGAGCCCTAAGGCGAGAACTGAAGCCGGGTGAGCACAGACGGGAGAAAGAACCGAGAAGGAAAGAAGAGAAAAGAAAAAAAAAAAAAAAAGAAAAGAGAAGACGGTGTATCTACACTTTGGGGGCTACATTATCCGGGGCGCATTGTAGCAATGACTGGTTACCCATTTCTACCTTAGGGGGCCCAAACTTGGTCGGGCTTACTCCGCCCGCTCCTCGTACGACTCGTCAAGTCGCTCCCAGGCCTCGTATCGCTCCTCCCATCCCATGTGTCGGTTCCAGGAGTACTGGTCAAGCCACTCGAAGAACTGTCCCTTGGACATGCCTTTCCTGAACAAGAGGTTGGCCACTTGGTCCCGGGTGAGCTCGTCAATGGGGTCGTGGTATGTTTCGGGGGTCTTGGAGCGCCACTCCTGGACGGCATCGGCGATCCACTCCTGCATGCAATCGGTTCGCACCCACCAGGTTCCGTCGGCCTTCCATTCGAGGTCGGGGAACTGACCCCTGGACTTGGTGACGACCCCATAGACCGAGTCACCGACGCACTTGTTCACAACGTAGAGTTTTGTTCGCGACATTTGCCAGGTGTTGTCCGGCCTTGGTCCGTCCCCCACCCACATGAGGGGTCCGTGCTTGGGGTGGTGCAGCGTGCTCCCGCTAAGGTTGCAGCCGCCTCGCTCATGCAGCGGGATGTCGCGGAGGTCGCATCCGGGGTCGAGCTCTGTCGCGTATTCGAGGGCGTCCGAGAAGTTGTTGATTTTTCAGACGTCCCAGACGTACTCCCCGATTCCTCCGCTCCGGAGTCGCCCGCACTCCTCAGCGACGAGGAGGTAGTTGCTGCAGGCCTTGATGGTGACCTTTGGCTTGGGCCCCCACCTCGACTGGTCCCGAGTGTTTTCGTTGGCCTTGGCCCCTTGTTCCCCGACGTTGCGTTCCCAACGCTCGTTCCCGGCGACTTTGGTGGCGACCACGGCATAAGGCTTGACAACGACCATGATGTAGTAGGGTAGGAGGTGAGGTCAAGTGCTGCGAGGCTAGTGGTGGAGGGGATGTCGTTTCTGGTCTTTCCTCGAACCTCTTTATAGTTGGCGGGCACTGGGGCTGTGGGAAAAGAGCGGCGGAATTGGCGCATGACTCGTTCCAGGGCCCCTATCTTCTCTGCACGCTCCATGGTGTTCTCCAGCGAGTCATATCCCTTCCACTTGACTTCATAGTATAGTTGCCCCTTCTTTTCTTCCCACCCTACAATCTTCTCGACTTCAAACTGTTCTTCCCCTTCCTCCATGACAATAGGCGGTGGCTGCGGTGAGAATCGCCCGAAAGAATCCTCCTTGTAGGGAGACAGGAGGCCCACGTGAAAAACGTCGTGGATTCTCATGGACTTCGGTAGGCCCAGACGGTACGCGTGTGAAGATATTTGTTCAGTTATCGTGAAAGGTCCGGCTCGCTTGTCGTCCAATTTCTTGGAGGGCCTTCTTGTCCTGATGTTCCGTGTGTCTAGCCATACCCTTTGTCCCTTGGTATATTCCTTGGGTTCCTCCTTCTGTTCCTTCTTCTGGTGGTATTCCATGGATGCTCGTGCCTCGTCCCAAACCTGCCTCATGTGTTCAGCCATCATATCGGCCAGGGGGGAAGTTCCTTTGCCTTCTGAGAACTGCCACTGCGGGTTTCTGCCATACACTGCCTCAAACACGGTTAGGCCCGTTGCTGTGTTCTTTTGGTTGTTATGGCAGAATTCTGCTATTGGTAGCCACTTTGCCCAATCGTCCTGGCTGTGGTTGCAGAAGCTTCGAAGGTACCCCTCCAGCCACTGGTTAGTTCGTTCCGCCATTCCATCCGTCTGAGGGTGGTATGCCATGGAAAAATGGGGTTCGCTCCCTAATCGCTTGTACAGGGCCTTCAGGAAGTTACTGTTGAACGTTGGTCCTCTATCTGAGATCGTGACCTTCGGGGTGCCGTGGTGTTTCCAGACTTCCCTTAGGAATATCTCTGCTAGTTCTTCCACATTTGTGTCCTCTCTGCAGGGAATGAAATGACCCTGTTGTGAAAAACAGTCTATGACCACTAGGATACTGTCATACCCCTCCGATTCCGGTAGTTTAACGATAAAGTCGTAGTTGATTTCCTCCCAGGGTTCGTTGGGTAGTTCGATGTTTTTTGGTGACACATGTTGTGTCACTGCCTTGGCCCGGCTGCAGATCTCGCATTGGTCCACGTAACTGTTGACTTGTGATTTCAGGTTCGGCCACGTGTATCGTCTCTTGATTTGTTCTAGAGTCCTAGCTCGACCCTGGTGACCTGCTACTGGGGAGTCATGGTGTAGTCCCAGGATTTGTTTCCTAATTTCTGGGTCGTCCGGTACCACAATAGCATTATTGTACCATAATAGCCCTTCCTTCCAAGCGTACCGCCTGTACTGTTTCCGTATGGACAGAGGTAGGTCTTCCATGTTCTTGACGCTGTGTATCAGAGTTTCTAAGGATTCTTCTTCCTCTTGTGCTTCTTTGATTTGGTCTATGAGGTCGATTCCCACCTCGGCCTTGAACCCAATGAAATGTTCGGCAGCTATCATAGTCTGCTCCGGGCTTGGGATTCCCTTGTGGTCACTCCTTCTGGAAAGCGCATCGGGTTTCTCGGACTGCTTCGCTGGTCAATACACTATTTCGAAGTTGTATGAAGCTAGTAGGCCGTACCATCGGGCATGTTTTCTGTCCATAATTCTGGCCTTGCTCCAGAACTGTAAATTGCAGTGGTCTGTGTAAATTGTTATGGTCTGTTTGGTCCCTTCGAGGAGGTATCGCCAATGAACTAGGGACTCTACGATGGCCAGGAGTTCTTTGTTGTAGGTGTCGTACCGGCTTTGAGCCTCGTTGAAACTCTTCGACATAAATGCGATAGGGTGTAATTTACCGTCTTTATGTCGTTGACTGAGGATAGAGCCCATGGCTACTCCTGACGCATCTGTTTCCAGGAAATAAGGTTTGTCGGGATCTGGGTGCACCAATACTGGCTGGCGGCATATGGCTTCCTTGATCGTATCGAAAGCTTCTTTTTGTTGCGCGGACCACCTCCATACTGTGTTTTTCTTGGTCAGGGATGTCAGTGGTTGCGTTAGGGTACTGTAGTCGGGGACAAATCTCCGATAGAAGTTTACAAACCCTAAGAAGGCCTGTACCTGCTTTAGGGTCTCAGGCGTTTGCCATTCCCTTATCGCTTGAACTTTGTCCTCTTCCATTGATATCCCTTCTGGTGTGATGACTAATCCTATGTAGGTGACCGTTGTGACAAAGAATGAGCATTTTTCTGGCTGCGCAAAGAGATGATGGTCTCGAAGTCGTTGTAGCACCTCTCTGACGTGTTCGACGTGTTCTTCTCTATTCTTGGAGTAGATTAGGATATCGTCTAGGTAGACTATCACAAAGACATCCCTTAGGTCGTAAAAGAGTTCGTTCATGAACTGTTGAAAGACTGCCGGTGCGTTTTTGAGTCCGAAGGGCATTACTACGTATTCGTAAAGGCCATCTTTGGTTCAGAAGGCCGTCTTCCATTCGTCCCCCTCCTTGATCCATACATTGTTGTATCCCCATCTCAGATCGAGCTTAGTGAACACTTTTGCCTCCCTGAGCTTCTCCAAGAGGTCCTCTTGTAGCGGGATGGGAAATTGGTCGCTGATCATAATGTCATTGATTTTTCGGTAGTTGGTGACCAGCCGAAGGGATCCATCTTGCTTCTTCACATAGAAACATGGTGCAGCTGTGGGGGAATTACTTGGCCGTATTTTCCCATCCTGGAGTTCCTGTGCTAAGAATTCTTTAAGTTTCTTCTGTTGGTTGGGCGACATTGGGTACACCTTGGCCGGTCGGGGCAACTCGGCACCTTCCTTGAATTCTATGGCGCAGTCGTGTTTCCTGTGTGGTGGTAATTCCTTAAATTTTTCGGCATCGAAGACGTCCATGAAGTCCTGGAATTTTTGCGGGATGGGTTTTTTCTGTATGTCCGCTTCCCTTCCCTCCAGAGTGCCCACTTCTCCAGAGCTGACAGGGATCGAGGGGTCAATCAGCTCTGGGTCTGTGGTCCTCTTTCCGGGTCCATCGCGGTACTGTATCTCCATGGTCCCCCAACGGATATCTGGGTTGTACTTGGAAAGCCACTCCTTTCCTATGATTGCTGGGGTATCTCCTAACGGCATGACATAGAAGCGTTCCCTAAAACTTCGCCCATTTAGCTCGAAGTTGATCGTGGTGCGGAATCGTATTTCCTCGGTGGTTTCTTGTCCGTCTATGGCGATGACTGTTCGTGGGAATTGTAATTCCACCAAAGGTATGGATTTCCTTCTTGCAAAGGTTATGTCCAGGAAGTTTCTAGAGGAACCTGAGTCGATGAGTGTTTTTACTGGGTCCGTGATTCCCTTGATCAGAATGTGTGTATGCAGTGTATTATCTGTGACCCTGATGTGATACATTTTGTTCTGACCTTTGGGTATCTCCTTGCCTCCTGACACGGGTACAGGGGGCCGTCCTAGTTTTCCGACTCCGAGGAGGTCGATGCTTCCTCTTCCTTGGTTTCCTGTACTTCTGCGGCCTTTCCTTTTGCTACCCCTCCTCCTTCTGCTGTGTTCCACTCCGTTGCTCAGCACGTGTCCTTCCTATGTCCTTTCTTTGCACATTTGATGCAAAGCTTTTCGTCCATCCTTCGCTTAAACTCTTTATCGGACAGATTTTTCTTCTTTGGTTGGTTCGTACCTTCCCCAGTGGTGCCCTGTCGTCCCTGTATTGCTTTACTAGTCTCGTTGTGACGCGAACTGTCCCTTCCCCTTGTGGCGAATAGGATGTCGTCCGTTTTGATTGCTAGTTCGATCCACTGTTCAAGGGTCACTGCTTCCGTATTCTGCATGAAGGTCATTCGTAGGATCTCCTTCTGAACGTTATCTTTTAGTCCTGTGCGGAATTTGTTGATGAGGGCTTGTTCGTCCCAGCTGAGGGTATCCATCAGAATTCGAAATTGGGAGGCGTACTGTTGTGCGGATTGCGTTTGCTGGAGACATTGGATATCTCGTACCACCCTGTCTTTCTTGATGGGGTCCCCGAAAGCTAGCAGGAAGGCCTCCTTGAAAGCCTTCCAGGAAGCCAATGCTGTGTGTGGGACTTCGTCCAGGAGTTTTCATAGTAGGGGTTTGGCCCATTGGGTTCCGTTGCCTTCCTTCATGTTAGTAAGGGTAGCTGAGATCTTTCGTTTATCCGAAAAGGCTCCTGGGTAGTCGTTGAAGTACATTTCCATCTTCATTAGGAAGACCTCTGCTTCTTGGTCACGTTTCTTCCCTTTGAAGGGTTCGGGTTTCTTTGCTTTTGCTCCCTTGGGAATGTCGTCAGTGACTCCCTTCGTCACACCTGGCGTTGTGTGGACTGGTGTTGCGGGGGTTCTTGGAAGACGTCCATTTGGATGGAAGCCCTGCTCTCCGATCGCTCGGTGATTGTTTCCTCGTTAGATATCTTGGTAAGACGGTTGTCTACGGCCATTATTAATTCCCTGTTGATGTCGTTGGACTCTTTTAGGGCTTTCATGGTGTCAAGTTGTTGTTCGCTTAGGGTTCGTATGTGAGCGAGGAGGTTGGGCAGGGCATCAAGGTGGGTGGTTATGTCTCTAAGCGTGTTGGTATTCTCCTGTATCCCCTGAAGGGCTTGTCGTGCATTGTTGGAGGCCCTTGTGGCCTGGCTTTCAGCTTCCCTTGCCTGGTGATCGATTCGTTCTACATGAGTTGCCATGGCTACTTGTCGGTTTCGAAAGTCCATTAGTTGCTCCCTGAGTTGGGTTATCCCCAGGGTTTTGCCTGTTATTTGCTGTGTGATTTGGGGTACAAGAGGTCCCATCGCTCTTCCCATTAGGTCTATGAATAGGGCTTGTTGTTCCGCCAGAATGGCCTGTTCGGGCGCCCTGGGCGCTATGTACGGAGGAGCTGGTTGGTCCATAACCACTTTGGGCTCGAGTAATGCGGGAGCCCTTACGGGGGTGTGTCTTGCGCGGAGTTCCCGCATGGGTACCCTAGCTAGTGGGTGGATTGCTTCCCCATCGCTGTCTGATTCCTCGTTGTTTATGATTGTGGGGTAGGTCCGTGACCGTTGCTCTGGGTCTGGCCTTGCGGATGGTCCAGCAGTCGGGTTGGCTGGTTCGTCTATTCAGACTGTATCGTCTTCTTCCGGCATTGCGCCGGGCATGGAGTGTTGGGAAGAGACCGAAGCGGTTCTAGAGCGGCGTTCGAGGGTCTCCTCCTGATCCTCATGTGCGCTGGCTGCTGCTGATGGTGTTATGCTGGGCGGGGCTGACGGCGGCCTGAGGCTGGCCGGCCTTGATCGCCGTTCGGGGTTTCGCCTTGGTTCTGTTGACATGGTTAGGATCAGCGAATACTGGGGGAGTGAGGTGGTAGTCTGTGTCTGGTAGGCTTCTTCTGGTAGGATTCCAGAAGAGTTCTTCTACCGTGTCCGTGGTGTGTTGTGGTCCTGCGTCCGTCGTGGAAGCTTGTTCTGTAATGTCGCGACCCTCTAAGTAGTCGTGGCTACGGGTGACGCGAAGGTGGCGGAGGCAGGAACTGGTGGCAGTGTGCACCAAGGAAGGCCCTGAGGAGGGTCGAGGTCTCGTGGCTGACCGAGAAGACTAGGCGCTGGAGTCCCGAAGGGAGATCCCAAGCTAGTCTTGGAGGGAGGTGGCGAGTTCTTAGTTAGAGGGAGGGAGCTCCCTAGAGAGGATGTGTGATGAGACAGAACAAGCTGGGGTTACCAGGCTTGTCTGTCACTGTAATATACTAGATGAATACAGATGAGTCATCTATCTACGCCAGTCAACCGCCATTCTAAGGTGAGTCAACCGTAAGAGTCATCTATCTATAGGTCGCCAGTCATCCACCAGTCCACGTCACGAGACAGGAGAGAAAGAGAGAAAAAAGGAAAGAGGGGGGTGCCATTCATGGCTCGTGACACGATTTCCAGACACCAAGCTCCACTTCATGGAGCTCATCAACAACTAATGTCGAAAAAAAGTTGAATTTAAAGTCGT
>WSTK01000046.1:0-117586 GCA_019616945.1 Ceratobasidium sp. 414
TGCGCACCGCTGTATTTATACTACGTACATGAGTGCGAGTCATACAGCGGAATGGCAGAGGCTGCGCATCGGCACAAAGCGCACGTACACCTGAGTCAAGCTGCGCAGCCGAGGCTGGCGCGTACACCGAGTCACTAGTCCGAGACGCCGAGAAGGCACACACGGCCTAAGGCCAGTGGCGAGAAGACAAGCCACGAGAAAAGTTGGGGGTGAGTACACGAACTCCCGACACTTCGCTATATACAACTAGCCACGCTGTGCACAGAGGCCATCGCATTGTGTCCGTGATCCCACTCTCGCAGCTCTGTATGACTTGTCACCTCGCTCCGAGGTACCACCTGATTGACCCAGACCTACATATCTCCTTGTCCACTGATCTCTTGGACAAGCACAACAGCTTCTACCTCAACAAATACGTGTCATACTGGCTCTTTGCCGTGATAGATTACTGGGAGAGACAGCGCCAGTTGAACATCAAGTGGTATGTGTTTCATTTTCATTTTTTTCCGGTACTTAAAAAGCTAACCTTTGCTTCGACATAGATTTTTCCCGCTCTTTTAAAAGTGATAATTCGCACCCGCGTCCTGCTTTGTATTTTCCCACCTCACAACCTGACGCTTTTGCAGGGACTCTCTTGCAACTAGGACGTGCGCTAGCTCTTACGAACCACCCTCCATTAGACATGGGCGCTGCTGCCCACAGCTTTGCGACTCCTGACTTTGTGTCATTCCTCCCTTCCAACCTTGAGCAGTTGCTCCAGCTCCCGCCACTCTCCAATATCCCACCCACTTTCCTTGGAGAGACGTCACCAAAGGCCACCACTGTGTACAGTTTCACCACTTCTACGACTCTGTCCATCTTGGAGCACATGTCGGACAGCGCTAGCAGCACGTCCCCACCTCATGTGCTGTCTGTCCCCACGTTGCCAACAAGCCTGCTGCCTGTCCCGCCCTCCAACCCCAAGGTCCCCAGCGATGACATGGCCCAAGCCCGCGCTCAGAACACGAAACACATTGCCGCCACCACCGGTAGTCCTTGTAACCTGAACGACAGCTCGGCTCTAGGACATACATTCGGCATCGCGGCTGCCCACGGCGGTGTTGTCCCACCCGTCTCGTCCAACTCGCGCCATTCCCCTGGCTACACCTCCACCTTGGTCCGCCGTTCGATCCGGGGTGTTTGTGCAAGCACCGCAGCTGAGCGCTCAGCTGGACACAAATACCGTGGGAGCGCGGTGACGCGTGCGACTGAAGAGGATATGTCTGGTAGTGACGAGGAGAGCGAGCCCGGACGTGATATGTTGCCTAGGTATGTTGTTGACAGTACTTTATGTTAGACTTACTGACGTAAAAACAGTAATGATTTATTCCGTCATGAGGAGATCCGCCGTCAACGCATCGAGTCAGAGCAACGACGTCGGAACGACCTGCATGGGGGCTTTGCGCACCTGAAGGAGGCACTTCCTACCACTCACGAGAAGTGTTCGAAGCTGGTTTTGCTCGACCGAGGTAAGTAAACTTACCTTCCACAGTACTATGGCCAACTAACCCCGGCTTACTTGTTTGCAGCGGCAAACCACCTTCGCTATTTGGAGACTCGACTACAACAGGTGGAAGACAAGCTCACCGCCTTTGAGCAGGAGGTTACCCGCTTGCGACAGATCAGTGAGGCCGTAGTGCTTGCACAGTGCAGTTTGTCGTGTAGCACCCCGTGATCTCGGCTGCCGCGACCCAGATTGTTTTTTGTATATCTGTATCAGGCTCGCGGGTGAGGGAGCTGCACATATATTTGTTTTTTTTGTTCACGTTTGACAGACACCTGGCCCGTCCTAACCCTATTTCCACTGTGCTTTGTACATAATCTGTTTGCGCTTTTTTACCTAAACGATCATTGTTAATACTTCTACTTCTAAAGCATGCATATGATGAATGTATACGCTATTTTGTGTGAATATATGCGACATTTCGTGATTGTATGCGCTGCATTAAGCCACAGATACATTAGTTGGTCCAGATGGTGGTTGTATTAATTTAAAAACTCATTTTGACACTGTATATGAGGCAGAATCCCTCCCCTTGGTATAAAATAACCCATTAGCAATAACTTGAGACTGAGTAGCTTGTTCTGCAAGGTCTTTGAAGCACTTTGAAGGACAAGGCCATGTCTTTGAAGTACTTTGGAAGACAAGCCTTGTCTTTCAAAGCCCTTCAAAGTACTTTGAAGGAAATGCCTTGCCTTTTGAAGCACTTTAGAAGCTATCTATGAATATTCAAAGCACTTTTCAAGTGCTTCCCAAGTACTTGACATGACAAGTCACCTTGCAATAAGTCTTACAAAGTCATGTCAAGCACATTCAAGAAAAATCCGCATTTGCTGATGTTGGTGTCAATAATTGGGTACAAGCTGGCGTTGACTGGCCTCAGCTGTACTCGGTGTTCGACCTAGGGCACGTACTCGACCTCCTACCCCCACCCCCACCCCAAGAGTTATTCCCCGTTTTCATGCCAGGACCAGGGTTGGCTTTCATCCTCCAAATAAACCGCCAATACCGCATCGGGATTCAAGACGCCCTTCCAGTGGGAATTTATTTTCGGTACGTTTCCTCTAGGCAACCGCCAGTGCCCAAGCGACTTCGTTCGTTCCGACTGCGGGCTCAGTCCCAATGGTCGATGATTGCGGACAACATAGAACTTGAAGAGGAGGACGACGCTATGGACCCGGAGCTCTGAATCGTGTTGTAACAGTACAAGGTGAGTACCCAGCACAACTACAAAGAGCTGTTGCTGAGGTCTGAAAGTAAGGTGCCCAGGGAGCATTCAGTAAATTGGACTAAACATTTCGTTATGATACGGGAAATCATTCATAGTTTATTTACATTCCCCAATTCAATCCTTTGCCGAAAATGAGTTAGAACCTGAAGCGAGACGAGAGCCGCGTTGAAGCAAGGATGGGGCTGCAGCCACCAACATCTCACCATTTAGCATGCTCCGGCCCCCTAAGTGCTAGCGAATGTACAGCTGGACGGCGTTGGCCGTTAGCTACGCTGTGCGAGAGCGCAGGGTAGGCAAAAGAGCACCGCGCTACCATCGTTGAAGTAGTACTCTGAATCCCGGCAATAAGACGGGAGAAGCTGAGCGCGAGGACTCCCCCGGTTGTTCGTATCTTGCAACGACGGTACGATTGGAGAGCCCAGGTCAAGTAGCGACAGGAAAAGCAATACAACTATATACTATGGCACAAATAAGAGAGAAAGAATAAGTTGAAATCACACGGGGAATATACCGAAGGACGTAATTGCGAGACAAGAGGGGAATAATAACGCGGACACGCACACACGCCGAAAGCTAGGACTAACGAGAGTAAGAAATCCCACTACCAAAGACCAAACCAGGAACCAAGAAAAAGGTAATAAAAAACGAACAGAAGTAGAACCCGAACCTGATCACCAACCCATCCCAAATTTCATCCTAGTTCATCCCACTCCTGCGCGATGCTTTCTAAAACTTCGACCACCACCTCTGCGTTGGTCATCAAACTGTGCCCCGCGCCCTTGACGATCTTCACTTCGCACGCGCGCATCACGCGCTCCATCCACCGCACACTGCCCACACCAATCTTGTCGTCCCGGTCGCCATACCACACCCGTACGGGTTGCCGTACGTCTGCATAGGAGAACCCCCACGGTTTCGAGTCGCGCTCGAGGATGGAGAGAAGGTCCGCCGTGCCGCCCTTGAGCGATTCGGCGTGCGAGGCTTGCAGTAGGGCCGACGCGAGCGTTACAGTCTTGGTGCTTGTATTCGGACTCCGGGGGGAACTGGGTGGTGCAGGCTGCAGATTCTGGTTCGGAAACTTGGCGCCAGCAGTCGACGGGCGCACGGACAGAGAGAGCGACCGCCGTTGTCGAGGTTTCTCCGCATCCGCATCGACAAACTCCGACGCCCAAGCTTGCGTTCGCGCCGTCGTGTCCTCCCCGTCCACATCCACATCTGCCTCGGCCTCCATCCCGAGCCCAAGTCCTACAGCGCTCGCGTTCCGGTCTTTGGACTTTCCGGGCTCCGATCTGGTCGACGGTGCTTTGAGCGACGACATTGAGCGCAGGGTCTTGAGCTTCTGCGGACGGGCTGTCGTTCCGGGCGTTGGGGCCGGCGGCGACGAAGGTACAGGAGGTACGGGGGGCATGGGTGGTAGGGGAGTGCTAGACAGTGGGGGCGAAAACGCACTAGGCGGAGTCGACATCCCTCGCTTCTGCCCACTCTTTGGGAGCGTATTCAAGAACAGCCCGCCAAAGATCGACTTGCTCCCTTTTCTTGGCCGCGACCCGCTGGCGTCCCCAACCTCTACATCTCCCACACCATCCCCACTCTCAGCCTTGCTCGACACCTGCCTCAGCCTTGTACCCTTCCTCTCCTTCTCCTTCTCGCTCTCCCCGTTGCTCAAAGCCCCAGCTCCAGCTTGCGCCAGCGTGCTCCGACTCGCAAACCGCCCCTCAAAGTCGTCCAACTCGTCGTACTCGCTAAACGAGCTGAATGACGGTCGTCCCACCTCGGGTGTCCCCGACAGAGGCGCAGTCGCGTCGAAACCGATGCCCTCGTACTGGATCGTCGGCGGCTTGCCAATCATCCAGCCCTGGAGCTTCCACTCGGCAGCCTGGGCGGTCCTGATCAACCCGTTCGGGACATACTTGAGCCATTTGTAGCCTACAAAAGTTAGATTTATTTTCCTTATCTAGACGGAAGAAACAAGACTCACCACCGTCAACAGCCATGCTAACCCACGGTGCCAACAAATGTACACTCCCAAACAACCTCTCGCCTGCTTTGAAAGAACTCGCAAGCGCATACGGCGCACCCGCTGAATGGGCAAGCACGCTATATCGGTTCAACCCAAGCGTGTCCGCCACCTCCTCCACCACACCTGCCCATTCCAACAGTCCTCTCCTTTCCGTCGGCACGTCCGTCGTTCGACCAAGCCCCCATCGGTCAACGCAGATCAGACGCAAGTTGAGTGCTTCGGCCATTTCGTCGTAGAGTGCGACCAGATAGCGCACGCATCCGAGCCCGAGGTAGACGATCACGGGTCGGCCAGTGAGCGAACCAACGTCGGCAAGGGAGACAGTCAGACCAGCATTGGCAGGCCGTCGGAGTGTGAGGAGGCGCGTAAGACGAGGGGAGCGGAGGTACTGCGCCATTTCGAGTGTGTTGTCCCCTGTGGAGGCAGCCGTTGCTGGACCCGTAGCCGTAGTTCGTCCAAGTGAAGAAGGTAATACCACAGTATTCCCCGAGTTCCCTGAACATATCGACGCGCCGTCCGAGAGCGGAGAACGAAAATACGGTGACAGCGACGACGAATCACCCTGCACAGAGCTCGCTCGTGCCTTGGGAAACGACCGCGCATGTTGCAGCCTACTCGGCATACCCCCGCCCACAGTCGACGCCTTGCCCATGCTTGCTCGACGCCGTAGCGGCGCAGCGGCCTCCTGGTCTTGCAACGCCTGGAGTGCGCGCTGCGCCTCATCCGCAATCGAGTCAATCGACGACCGTTGCACCTCTACCTCCGCTTCCGTCTCGTCGCGGGATGTAGACCTGCTGTGTCCTGGCGTTGACGTTCGTGTGTTTGTGCCCGTGCCCATACCCAACAAAGAGGACCCAGGGAGGCTCGGTGCTGTAGTTGTGATGGGTGTACTCGGCACAGATGGCGACCCATTCTGACTCGCGCTGCGCTTGGTCACCGCCTGGTTCGCGGCAACGACCGCAGGCGCATGCATCCGTATAATCTCGTCGATACTCGGCACGAAAGTTTTCCTGGGCTTTTCCTCCCCACCCCTAGACACATGCTCCCTAATAATCGCATCCATCATACCGTCAGTCTCCATCAAGTCCGTCGACGAGCTCGCATTCGAGAGATCCCACATCCCAGGACTCCGCGCAAGCCCGCGCGCACGGTGTACCGACGATCCTGTTGAGCTCGTCGATATTGTGCGCCCAGATCCAGTTGTGCGACTACGGCCGGACATGGCACTGCGCACGCTCAGGCCGCTCCGTTGACGCACACGCACGGGCGGGATAAGCGGGCTCGTAACGTCGGCGCGTTCCTCTGCTTCGATCTCCTCGTCACTCCGGATCCGAATGGGGGGTGCCGTAGTACTGGTAGTGGTGACTGTCGAATATGTGGCTGAGCGGTGTATAGGGGGGGCGTTGGCGTTGGAGGGTGTGCTGGCTCGACTAGGCGGCGCCGACTCTGCTCGAGGAGCCGAGCCGGCACTGGAGCTAGAATTCCGGCCGGTCGCGGGAGACTTGGCCGAGGCAAAAGTCGACGTCGAAGTCGTTGGCGTGCGGCGTGACGGAAGCGGTGAAGCGTCGGTCTCTGTTTCGGTATCGTCGTAGTCGTCTTCGTATCGCTTGCTCCAGTCAACGTCGGTTCTGGGTACGTGCTTGTCCTTGCTCGCTTTGGGATTTTTTCCGCCTCGCCGGCGGTGCCATGGTTCTTCGGCTGCATCGACTATACCCAGTTTGACGCCATCCGGTGGTGTAGGCAACGGTGGCTGATAGAGGGGGTACCCGAAACGCGAGGCACGACCAAACGAGGGAGCCAAAAACGAGACGCTATCTAGGCTGACCGTGGAGCCCATACCCTCTATGAGCGCGTCCATGGCCTCGACCGAACTCGAGGCGATAAGCACCGGGTCGTGGGGCGAGGTCGGTGTGCGCGGTGGGGTGAGTGCGCTCGCGTCTGTAGCAGCCGACGAAGTGAGGGTCCCTGGCGGAACATCGAAGCGGAAGAATGAAGGTCAGCGAGCGCGAAGGGAAGAGGCGAAAAAAGCTTACCTGTGGAAGATATAAGTGAGGAGCGAAAACCGGAAGCGAGCGAGGGACTTGGAGGGGGGCGTGCGGAGCTGGGTGCAAATGTGGATACGGATGAAGAAGCACTATGAGGCGCCGAGGTAGAGGGAAACGAGGGCGTTTTGGTTGGGCGTCGCCACGGTGTTTCGTGCGACGACGGGCCAGCATGTGGTGTGTGCGACGTGCGCTCTGTTGGAGTTGGCTCGTCGGACAACGCGGCCGGCGATGGTGGCAGGGATGTCGAGACAGACGTTGGAGACGGAGACCCAGCGAGCGAGACGATGACCATATCGTCTGGGTCCCTGATCTTCAGTGCACCGTCTTTTTCACGATCCTTGTCGCGCCGCCGCGGATTTCGCGGTGCAACACGGGGTTCTAGGTGGGCCTGTACAACGCGCCAGTCTCGCAGCCCACCAGTGTGTCGGGAGGGGGCAGACGATTTGCGGTCGGGGATGGTGGGGAACTCGATGGTGACGTGCTTCTCCTCGTCGCGCAGCCGCTCAGCGCGTTTGGGATACTTGTCAAAGTAGGCAATCTGGGGCGACGGCGGGGCCTCGCTCGCTGTCGTGCTGGGCCCCGCGGCCGACTCGTCCGGCGCGATGTTTTTGCGCCGCATGTTGAGCAGCGACGACCCGCTGCGGCCAACTGGACGCACGACCGTCGGTGCCGCAGACATGGGAACAGACTATCGCAAAGTTAGCTAGCCCCCACATGTGAATATGGCAACGACCTACGAACTCGACAACGGCAGACTAGCGCAGGAAACTGCAGAAAATTCAGAAAAAAAAGTGGGGGCGCGTACGGAGCGGCAGACCTCTATCGCATACGGTGCTCGCGTGCTCGAACTGGCTGCATAGCAGTCCGGAACCAGCCCGGTCTTGTGCGAGTGATGGTTCGTGGCGCTGAGCTGGACCGATTGATCAAACTTGATTACCTGATCTCCCCAGGTCACTTCAAATTGCAGCACCCTCTTGGCCTAGCTCCAATTGGATTTTCATTGTTCACATTGACTTCATGATCGCCGTCGCCGTCATCGTCCCCGACGCCGGCCACAGCGTCCGCGCTCGACCACCATTTTTTTTCTTGCTCGTGCGGCCAACCTCAACATGGCGCGGCGCGCGCGATCAGAACGCCCGTTTCAGGTTCCAACTTTTAGAGCCTTCTCTGACAGCCCACGTCATCAACATTTAATCAACGACCTGAAACCATTCAAATTTTGTCTCATAAATGGCAAGTATCTCACAGGCTATCTTCCGTCAGCTACAGAACATCTCCTAGATAAGAATAGTGAAGAAGTCGATCAGTCGCCTCCAACATGCCGACTCGAACGCCTCTGAGCGTCGGCGAAAAAATCATGATCCAGGACGTCGGGATGGTGGCGCAAC
Source organism: Ceratobasidium sp. 414 (assembly GCA_019616945.1). Lineage (NCBI taxonomy): Eukaryota > Fungi > Basidiomycota > Agaricomycetes > Cantharellales > Ceratobasidiaceae > Ceratobasidium > Ceratobasidium sp. 414. The sequence continues at coordinate 8,225 of WSTK01000046.1, forward strand.
AACCCCTCGTCGAGTGCTGACCGTACATAGGGTGCAGACCAATCATTGCATCGATCTCTGCGGGATCCATGCACTCGGCACTCTGTGTAGAATCCAACCCAGGCAACACCGAGGAAAGCTCCTGAGGCTCTTTTGCGCAATTAGCACACGAAGAGACTGTATTGAAGTTAGATATCGATTCAGACATGTCGGAGCTTGACCGGCGCAAAATCACACAACATTTTGGGTCTTTGCCAACGACAATGATGTGCGGGATCCTTCCTGCCCAGAGGACGCCCAGCGAGCGGTTCCAAGCCTCGACACTGCCCTCAGAGGGTCTTGCCAGATTTTGCCCCATAGGTTGGCATCAGGCCATAAACGTCATCTGGCGCGCGCATACAGCGATCAACAGGGGCTCCCAACCCATCGTGGAAACTACCGGCCGAAAACGTTGAGCTTGCGCTGAGCGCTGCACCAACCGGCTTGCCAGGTAACTACCGACAGCTGTTGCATCCATGGGATATCTACAGGGACATAAGTTATGGTGGTATGTAATACAGGACCCAATCGCCAGGATGATGTGTATGGTAAATCCGAAAAAAGTAACATGTTAGAGATGAGGCAGTGGGAGACACCAAAAATCCGGGGGTATTGTGCGCAGATAGCGGACCAGTGCAGACGGACAGCAGATAGCCGGACAGAAATAGACAGACAAACAAATAGACACCGACATCGTGTATAAAAGAGCAGGGTCTGTGCGGAAAACGTCATTCAATCATCACTCCCCTCTGACTCGCGCGCCCTCCCCTTCCCCTTTGAATCACATAACCTCTCATGCCGCATCTTGGCATCCGACCTCGTAAACGGCCTCCCGCACTTGGAGCATTGGAACTCCGACTCATAACCCCTCTCCCCCTTGTGCGCCTTGCTAGCCTTCACATGTCGATCGTACTCCGCCTTGCGAAAGAACGGACCGGAATTGCACGGCTTACAGAACCACTTCTTCTTCTCCTTGGAGTCCGACACACTCGAATCTCGCCGCCTTCGCTGTTGCTGGCCGCGTGCTGTGCCTAGTCCCGTACTGGAGCCCGCCACAGGGGGAGTAATTGGGGTCCGTGGGCTCTGGGGAGAAACATCAGGGCTGGGTGGCTGGTAGTGTGGCGGGCTGGCAAGTCTGTTGTTTTAGCCCAAGACACTCTGGAAAACGCATGTGGGGGTGCTCACGTATGGCTGCTCTCTGCATAAGTCATCCTGACATCTTCGTGCGGTTGTGGCTGACCGTGGCCACCGGAACCACCTGGTCGCCACATCTCATCATGAGGGTTCCAGTGCGCAGAGGGCTGGTACACGCTTGTAAACTGTGGAGCGCGCTGAGCGAGCGATCTATATTCACGAGTCAGGTAATCGTTCACCTCCCATAGGTTGTCCCGCCCGAGGGTATAGAGACGTGTGCTCAAGTCTTCGCCTGGCGATTCGATGTAATTGTATAGCCGAAATGGACGAATAGCGCGAAAATCGGCGGCATGTGTTGGGATCGTATACGAGGTGCCAAGAGGGGGAGGTGGGTGCGGTCCTGGCAGATTATACCCAAACGGAGGACGGGGAGGGCCCTGAAAGTCTAACGGTTGCGTGGCAGGAGACAAAGGTCTGGCAAGTGTCTAGCTGTCAGAAACTCTGTCGTGATGCACGCATACAAGGGGCATACCTGGAGATAGGCCACTCCTGCCTTTCTTCGTCGTCGCTAGGAGTATCCATCTCCTGCTATGGCGCGCGGCGGGGTGCGATAGCACGAGCGAGGTTAATGGGGTGGCTGGGTTCTCGGATCCGTGTATTTAAATCTGCGCCGATGGCTAACGTTTCGCCATCATGGCCCGCCGGCAACAACGACAATGGCCCCTGGCGAACGGAGAGTCAGTCGATTCGCCTTCTTGTACACACAACAGCGGGAGCAAATTGGCACCTGCGACTATGATCACATCTAAGAAACACTGCATTTAGCCACCCTCCGACATTTGTCGGCTCGGTTAGGGAATTGAGGTAGGCTGTGTGCGCGAAAGAGGAAGGACCAAGCGCAAACGTTGGGACTATCGGTCGCTTCTTGTGTCGTGGTGTTTTCTATGCCCCACTAGCTCGCACCTTTTGTGGTATAGCATCTCTCCGGCCGCGGCGAAGTGGGCCTTGGGGGGCGGTTATGCGCCGAGTCATGGTCAACAACTTCAAAATGTCCAAGACAATCGTACCGGTGCCGGCGTTCGTGGGAACATTCGGTGGCCATCAAGCGACGCCGAATGTGTATGCAGTGCCAGCCTTGCGCACACGAGGCATAACGATGTGCGCTCGTGGTTTAAAACTCCGGGACGCCGTTTGCCACCCAACTAATATGGCTAGTTTAGATGAATCACTTGCAAGAAGCATGTGGATCTTTACGAAAACCTTGTGGGGATCGCTTGTCCGGCAAATCACGGATCATCATCATAGGCAGCAGCAAGGCGCATCGCGTAAGCTTTTGCCGAAATAATTTTGCCACCGCTAGCCACTTGCGCACTGTCTAGTATATATAACTCTCTCACAATCAATCACATGTAGCCCCCGCATGGTGGGTACCATCCGATAGAAGGAACCACTGCGCCGCGTCAAAACAAATCTGGGATAGGGGCTTGTCGATATGGGGCGCAAAGTTGTAGGGGACACATTGGGGGCGGCTTACCAGGAGGGTGGAAGCCCCCTCGTTCTTGTATGATGGTCTGGGTTTGAAGGTATGATTTTTAAATGGCGGGTAAAACACGATTTCATTTTCCTGACATCCCTTATAAGCTATAACGGTACCCCTAAATACACCGGGAAATATCGATCAGGGCTTGGGGGTACACGGTTTGCACGCTCACTACAAGTGGGCAGTGATGAATCCAGGGACGTCCTAGTCCTGGGCGAACCGGCCAAGGTTAGGTTTCATGTCCCCGACTGGGACGGGTGGTGGAAAAAGGGGTAAGGAGGTTGGATTTGACACTGTACCACATGTACAATCCCCTTACTTATAAATTCCATCGCAGTGCGCATGTATGCTGATACAAAGCAGATGGGATCTCGTGTTAAGTTGACTTTTGTGTTTCAAAATGTCCAATCGTGGCCAAACCGCCACTCAAGGGCATCTTTATCAGTTTGGTACCAACGGTGTCTGGTGTAAATCTGGAGGGGCGCAGTAAGACATTCGGCACTACCACTCGCGTGCGGTACGCTAACGGAAGAACCATTAGATCTGTTTGGAGGCGTCCAGAATCCGAAGATTTTTACTCGAGGACACCTGCAAGCCGGGTTTGGATAATTTCGAGTGAGCATCTTGTCATTCATCTGATCTGAATGTCACCACTCGCTCATCTAGTTTTGCTCGCAGTTGGTCTATGTGTAGCTTTGGCGTTCGTTCAACATTTTATTCCATCTAGGTGCGCCTGCTGAACGTAAAATCTCGCGATGTGCTCCTTGATCATATTTCTTCTGGCGCTCTCGCAGGCTCTGTAGCCCATGCACCGGCCATCACTGTATTGCTACCATTCGTGTAAGTGACGCAATAATGGACTTGAAGAGCTTCTGCTAATAATAGTCTAGTCTCCCCTTGCCCGGCGACACTGCACCAATCTTGGAGTGCCTCGGTCCATGCTATTGCGAGCAGGCAGACAAATATGTCGGCTCCTCTCGCAAACACTTCCTACCCGCAGTTCTGCCTCTTTAGGACACGTTTCGCTTCCAGGACGTCTTGCAGCCTCGGCTATAATCACCGACTCCCACCCAAAATCCAAACGAGAGCCAGAGCCAGAGCACGAGCATCGACAACAATCCCCTTCCCCTCCTCCCCCCAAACCCGACCTGCTTCGCGACCAACTCAAGTCCCTGTTATCCGCACCTACCAACGCGGAAACGGCACAAAAGCTCGCCCAGCTCAAACACACCCTGCCCACGACCCCGGAGCACGTCTGTCTCCTCGCCGAAGCACTTGCCCGTCATGCGTACGTTCCCGATGCTCTAGACCTCCTCTCTCGCGCACGCGCACAAGGGGTAGCTATTCCACCAGGCCATTACGAACCAATCGCGTTCCGTCTTGCACACAACAATCAATGGCAAGATGTGCTTGCGCTGCTCGAACCGGTACAGAGTCTTTGGGCCCCTCGTCAAGAGGCTTCTGGGAGCAGGCTCACTACTCGACTCTGCGAATGGCGTGTGCGGGCATGTGCGGAGCTCGGAGATTTCGCCGGGATGGAGCGGGCACTTGGAAAGTTTCCACACGGTATACCACGTCGTGCTTGGGGAATCGCACAGCACGCATGCACAAGAAACTCGGACCCGGAGACTGCGAACAGGATTCAGTATGTGTTAAAGGTCGATGGTGTAAGGCTTGGAGGGGAAGAGAAAGGGAAGGGCAAAGAGCCGGACTGGAAGACGTTAGGGGAGATCGTCCAGTTGTTGGTCTGGAAACCCGCTGGTCAAGATCGCTCAGGTGACTTGCCTACGGGCTCGCGGATGATACACATCTCACGAATCGACGAATCGAACGACCCCACCTATTTAATTACATCCTGCACCACTCCACCATCCAGCACTCCTATCACTCATTCTTTCAAGCCTAGTACCCGACTAGCTACTCTCTGTGTGCAGGATCTTGTTCGGGGCGGCCGAGTCAAAGAAGCGACTGGTCTGGTCGCTTCAATGTGCGCAGGCGTCCCCGTTTCTGAGCACCCGTTGGCCTCGACTAGCACCTCGGAGCACCCTCTACACTCTGCTTCTAGTACGTTGTCGCTCCCTGAAATCTTCGTCTCTATCAAGCCAGACATCTTTGTTTTCAATGCTCTTCTGAGGGGCGTCTTGGACACGCGTGGACTCGGCGGAATGTTCTTGCTACTAGAAATCATGCAGGAACAGGACGTTGCACCTAACGCCGAGACTGGAGTATTACTGCTTAGGTATCTCGACCGACAGCTCGCTTGGAGGCCTCATCGGCTAGTTGAAACCCTCGTTGACTTGACCAAACCTATACCCAAAATCCCAGGGGGCGATCGTTCCATGCCGCCTAACCCCAGACCTGTCCCTATATCTATACGACACACCAACATCCTCCTTGGCTCAATCCTACACGCGGAGCGTAGTGTAACATTGGGTGGTGGATGGAAAGCTGCAGCTGCGTTTCTCAAGTACCGCGCACGCCCGATTAACCGTTGGCCTCCTTCCGATGCTCACCTCGGTTCATCTCCTCACAGGACCGACCCCCCGACCGCTGGCTTAGGCTTCCGAAGTCGCACTGTGCATTTAACGCGCCTCCTGAGGGCCCTTCGCGCTCGGGGCGTACGCAACGATCCAATGGCCTATGCGCTTCGTGCTCAACGCGACGGCGTTATCCGACTTGACCCCGAAACCGCTCGCAACGTGCTTCAGAGCGCCGACTTTCCGCTCAGCGAGTACCACTATGCGGCTCTTATGGCCGGACTTGTCGAGTGCGGGTATATGAACGCCGCAGCGACCGTCATGCGAGCTGCGCATGACGCCGGATTCGGCAACGAAGAGCCGGTCATGCACACGATTCTGGTGACTGGGTATGGAAGGATGGGGCTGCCACGCGAGGCCGTGCGAGTGTTCGATGAGATGCGCAAGAAGAGCATTGTGCCTGATGCGATTGCGGTGGATGCGCTCGCCGGCGCTTGGTTCATCTCTGGCAAATACAAGCGTGCGCGGGAGGTTGTGATTAAACACTGGCCGGGAAACGGGGAGCCGCCTTGTGGGCGTGGGGCTAGCTTGAGGGACCTGGTTGTCGAGCTGAGGAAATTGCGGCCGGCTTCGAAAGTCCGGAAGAAACGGATGGGTCAAGTGACCGAGGAGGAGTTGCAGCACGTCGAGCGGATTATCGAGGGGGTCAAAGCGCCAGAAAAAGTACTTCCGTCTCCCCTAGCAGGGGGGAAGGATGTTGCGGGGTCGAGCACGTCTCTCGCGGAAGCGAGGGTAGATGAACAAGGCGGACCTGACCAACTGGTTGTCCAAGGGAATTTGGAGCCTCGAGTTCGCATCCTGTCTACGCCGCAATAGAATGAAACTTGAAGTAGAGATAATAAATCTCGATAATTCCTGGCTTTCCCGGATAAATGAGTTTCATGTCGGATTTCACGTGTAAGACGTAGTTTGTATTTCCCAGTTTGTTTTAGTGGCACCCGTGTCATCACCGCTCAGCCACAACACGAACATACAGCGGACGGAGGTTCCTCGCCTGACCCACGCCCACGACCTCGCTCTTGTTATCTAGTACCCAGGTGCAGCCAGCCACAGCAGCGGACTCGGGTTTACCACCGTTTTATCTTTCACCTGCGGTAGCGACACAAGCCAATACCCAATATAGCTTCGAAATGACGGCACACGAAGACTTACACGCGATACCCATAACAGACCGACCCGGTCAGCGGCCAACGTTACGAGGCATCTTGTTCATCGTAGTATTTAACATCGGATGCTTCCTCGTGAATGGTTCTCAGCTCTTGCTTGTGCCACTTGCGCTGGTCGCCCCCAAGCTATACCGGGCTGCGATAAGGAAGACAAAGGCGAGCTTTGGGCTGTTGCTTGGTGAGCTTATTATAGTACAGACACGAGTCTTGGCTAATTCAGGTGCTATTCTAGTATTGATGTGTCAATGGTTTGCACCCACGAGCCTCGTGGTAACCTGTGAGGGCGGAAATGGGATTGAGGATGTCGTCGTTCGGGATGAAACCGGCCGCGTGACTGAGCTACGGCTCCCTCCCCAGGTCGTGATGATCCCAAACCACCAGGCAAGCCCGAAGCCAACCATGTCGTGCCGAACCCGCCCTGACATGTGGCTATCCCATAGATATACGCCGACTGGTGGTACCTGTGGTGCCTTTCCTACTCTATGCGTGCGCACGCGGACGTTCTTATTATCCTCAAAGACAGTCTCAAGTGGATCCCAATTGTCGGATGGGTACGCACCTGGTTGCTAGTAGTCCCAACTCAGCCTAACCGTGTCTTTCCAACTTGCAGGGGATGCAATTCTTCCGCTTTATCTTCCTAGCCCGCTCCTGGGCCCACGACAAGGTCTCCCTCACTGCCCACCTTGCTCGCCTCGCACGCACAGCTACTGGAACCCAACTCCCGTTCCTGCTCCTCCTTTTCCCCGAAGGCACCCTCGTATCGCCCAATACGCGCCCCGTCAGCGCTGCATTCGCGGCCAAAACTGGCATCCAGGACATGCAACACACGCTCCTTCCACGCTCTACCGGCCTGCTGTTCTGCCTCCGTGCACTAGCGCCCCACATGCCCGAGCTCAAGCTCTTGGATGTGACGATCGCGTATCCTGGGATCCCACGTGGCGGATATGGACAGGCTTATTACACTCTCCGAAGTATATTTATGCAAGGGGTCCCGCCGCCTCGTGTCCACGTCCATCTTCGTCTGTACGATGTAGCACGGGACGTGCCGATCGGTACGCCTCAAGACGCCGAGGAAGCTTCTCCGCCTGAACGCGCGGTGTTTGACAAGTGGCTGCTCGAGCGGTGGCAAGAGAAGGATGCATTGATGGAGACGCAACTCACCAAGGGTAGGTTTAGGAGTTCGGGTGAGGTTCCAGCTGCGAGTTCTGTATCGATTGCTGGTAACCCCAAGGATATCAAGAAGTGGGATGAAGAGAAGGGCAGAAACGGGGCTGTTGAGTGGCCGATCAGGCTCAACTCCAAGGCTGAAATCTTGGATGCGTTCAGCTGGTTCGGGCCAGTGGTTTTCGGGGTGGCTGTTTGGAGGTTGATTGGACTGGTCAAGGGTGAAATGTAAATGCGACATTATTTCTGTATCACGCACTGTAGCGGTTGTATCACCTGGCTTTGTAGAAGTATGTGTTGTACTTTTGATAAACAGGAGTATTGAAGTATATTTGCACAACGCTTCGAAAGATGGAGGGATACGTGGTTTTATTAATTACAATAATGCAGCTCTACACCTCATCAGCTATCGCTCCCCGGGAGAATTAACTCACTCACAGCCCAACTAGTCGACCTCATCCTTGCATACTCCTTCTCTGCTCCTCTAACTTCTTTACAATGAACAAACTCGTGTCAAGGAACCGGTCCACGCAATTTTGAAGGCAATAGGCTTCAGAGCTCGAGAACCGGGTGGAGATGCTGCCCGTCACACATCTACACAGAGATCGACCATGTGAGTCTAGTGGTAAAACGTGCTGCCGTTAATTGACTGACTTGGTCCAGCACATATCAGCCAGTTGGTGCGTTGTTGCCTGTACTCGCGCCTTTGCCTGCTCTTGCTCAATGAACGATTGGAGCTCACGCTGATCATATGGTCGAATGAGGAAATATACTATTGTAATGATATCAATACACTACCTGGGTTGCTTCGTCAAACTTTTGGTTGTTGTCCATTATAGATGAGAGACAAACGCGACCTCCACAAATTCAAGGAAAGGGGGTCGGGACAAGTGAATAATTTAACGCTGACATGACCCAGCGCTCACGTGACCTAACTGGCATTTTGAGACGCGACCCAGTGTGCCTTTACTTGTGGACTCTCCAGTACAGCCTTCGTCAACATCGTTATCCTGTTTACTCCCTTCGCCCCTCTGAAGACCGCGCGAGTCATTCCTAATAGGCCCCTCGAGACCGCTCGGCCCAACGTGAGTCCGATCGATTGGACGTCCGTGCACGCAGTCGGGCGCCGCTGGGCGCACCAGTGTGCGTTTGCATGGCCATTGCTTCTCTCGATTGTGACGGGAGTGGGTTGCTCACGTCGGGTGTCTGCACCGCACGCAGAGGTCCGGAACGCTCGTTCTCCTGGGCCGCTTTTACGCCCACATACCCGTTTTGATAGTTCCTCGGCAGCTTTGCGCCTCTTGACTGCATTCCATTACAACCCCATTCTCTTCCTTTTGCTGCATGCACGGTGTGGGTAACTCTCGAGCATATATTGCGCACGAATAACAAATACAAAACCCGACATTTCAAGGGACCGAGGTGTTTCAGTCCTCGTGTTTCAATCTTTGCGCTGCCTGGATCTTAGCCCTGCGTTTTGATTGGCTTTTGGTGATAACTCTGGCGGGTAAAAATGACCAGCGCTTGTCTTGGACCTTGGGCGTTGCTGGCTTCGGCCGCGCCTCGCTATTCGCCGCACTCCGTTCCTTGCGGAGGCCTTTTTTTAGGTGGTGCCAACCGCTTCGGCCCAGTATTTATACGAAAGCCCTATGTAGCACACACCACGGCTCCATTCCCCGGGTGACTCGAGGTCGTCCCAGTGTCCCGCTGTGCGTCGCCGACATATCCTCAATCAAATGACTGCCTCCTCGCCCCCTAACAGCTGCCGCTTTGACGAGTGCCCCTGTGTCGTCCCATCTCTCCCGGGATATGCTGGTGTACATCTGACCTACCCAGCTCCGCCTTACTCACCAGTCCGGCCGCCTCTATACTCGCCCGAGCCTACCCATCGTGAAGCCTGCATCGCCTTTCCTGCTCCCATTCCCCTCAGCGCTCGGGCCAGCGCAAGTGCAACGGTTACGACCGTAACCGAGTGTTATGCCCATGATTCATTGTTTTTTGGACACTTGCGCGGCTGCCAACAAGTGCTTAGGGGGCTACGAGAGGACAAGCGCTTGACCCATAACTCGAGATCCGAAATAGTACCTCGTTGGCTTTTCTTGTGTGGATTCGGTACGCATATATCTAGGCGTTTCTCCCAGTCGACCTAAAATGACTCTTTTCTTAGCGTTTCCGTTGCTTTGGGCCGTTGGCGCTATGTTTCTCGTTTTCCCCCTCCGTCCGGCCAAGAACGAGTCAACGGTTTGGACGGATATTACATCCGCCGCAGCGCTCGAATCCGCTCTAGGTTTAACTGTTATCCAACCTCCTGGGTACAAATGGGCCCGTCTTTGTTTGTGTGCTTGGATCGCTCTTTTAGTGTTGGTCGGATGCACCGTTGCTATACTGTCGGATATGCATGTTGGTGCGTTCTCGCGTTGAAGAGTGTGGGGTGGCGTCATACTGGCATGCTCCCATGTCCGCACTCCAAAAAATATCTATATGAACATAATAGGAATTGTATTTGAACATGATTGCTCTGGGTACACGAACGTTACATAGGTGAATTGTTCACTTTTTGGTATCTAAGGATAGGCATCAATAAAGTACGATTCTGGATCTTTGCATAACAGGGTTTATTTTCAACCACAACCCTCGACCGTCAACCGCCTCCAATCACGTTGGTCGTTGTACATCCAACATGGCAAGCGCGTCACGTACGCCCTCTGCTTGCACTCTCATCAGGCGCTCTCGCCCACAACGCATGAGCGCGGCATGTGGTACTAGAGTCGGTGGCGGATGCGACGCGTGTTGTTCCCCGTCTTGGTCCGCACGCTTTACTTCGCCTCTCTCTCCCTGGGACTCAAGATCGGTATACTCCTCGGGCGTGGGCGATAGCGATACACGTGGTCCGGTGCACTTGGTTCGGCGGGCGACGACGTCTGCGAGAAGGGTGAGGTCGGTAAACGTGACATTTGGATGGGCCTTCAGTCGAGCCCAAGCTTCGTTTGTAGGAATACCCTGGTCTGTCGCGTCCTTGTCAGCTGGGATAGTCCCATCTTCGTGCTGGGCCTCGCGAGTTGTGAACGGAGGAACCGTGTCTCCTTGTTCCAAACTCGTATCCGCGATCGAGCGTGTATGCGATTGTGGATGATCGAAGGGTCCAAAAGATGAGCCAGCGGCTGGTAGAGGCGACCGTTGAGGTTGAGGAGCCTTCAATGGCGACGACACGCCACACCCGCCTCCGCCGCATAGTTTTGGATCGCCGCAGCAAAGCAACATCCCGGATTCCACGCTCATGCCCATTCCGAGTCCAGGTGCGACGTCAACATCCATCGCAACGGCCTTGCCCTTGCCTTTACCGCCTGCGTCCTCTGCCGGGGGACGATTGTTCTTGGGGCAACGCGTACAGTTAGTATCCCTGCATGCACCCCCGTTTGCGAGTGCCGTGCAAAACGCACGACCAAACGGATCGTCAGCGCATGCAGCACAGTTGGAAGGGTCCCCGGAACAGACGGGGCGAGAGGACAGCTCGGGGGCGCGTTGTAGTTGGGCGCGTTGCGGGACAGGAATGAGATGCACGGGTTCGCCCTCGACCGGGCTTGCACCTGCCCTCGCGGCTGACTGCTTGGAACGCCGGAGCCGAAGGGGGACACCTGGCTGGACTGGGGGGAGGTTATCTAGTATCGAGGGCTTTGTCGTATTTATTGGACTGGTGGAAAGCGCGCTTGGGGCAGTACCAGTAGGGGCCATGTCCAGGCCGCCTAGTATCGTGGCATCGGGTACAATTGACGCAGTCGAGTCTACCAGCCGGTTGAGCCCAATGCTGATCTCTCGGCAAACACATTCGTCTGGATTTTTGCTGCAAAAACCACAATCGATAAGGTCAACGTGGAGATTATTCGGGGTGGCATCAAAGTCGGACGGATTGAGTTTGTCTGAGCCAAAGTCGTGCATAGTCGTATCTGCATGGGAAGAGACTGCGTCTGAAGCAATTCAACCTTAAAGCGTTTATGCAGTGTAAAATCCAAACGCACCGTATGAGATAGGTTCAGCTCCAGACGAGTTCTCCGATACGCTAGACGACATTATCAGTGATGGCCGCGAAGATGTATCCGTAGAGGCCGGCGAACAAACAAAGGCTGGTTGCAAGGGTGGTGCAACATAGTCTGGAGGCAGGGTGCTGTAGCCCTTGCTAGCCGTTCGTCGAGATTCGGAAAAACCCGGCGCTCGAGTATTTAATGCTGGTGTGGAGGAACGTCTGTCATCCCGAGTACGCTTGCGTTTGCCAGCTGGCAGATCGTTGGCAGGAGATGGTGAACCAGGGACGATGGCATTCAACAGAGTTGTGTTCCCTGTCCGAGACCTCTTGCGAGTATTGATAAAATTCTCGAGCTCGAGCTGCGACGAGGGGTCCACACTACGTCGGTACGCCGAGAATTCCTCCTGGAGCTCTCGTAGCCTGGTACGCATCAATATGTTCTCCTCTCTCACTCGGTCCCCCTCCTCCCTCAACTTCTCATTGTCCTAGGCAACCATCAGAGGCGCACGAATAGCGCATAGGGTACAATAGACTGACCGACTTCAATCGCTCATTCTCCTCTTTAAGCTTTTTGGCGACGCTTTGTAGGGCAACATTGCGCTCAATTTCGCCCTGTTCATACTGAGTCAACCGAGCCTGGAGATCGGCCAGTTGCGACTGCTTCCGTTCGCGAAAGGCGCGCTGGGCAGCACTATTGTTCGAAAGATATAGCCATGACGGAGGTGGCGAAGATCAGGGCATGACGAATAAAGAGAACAAACCGATCGTTAATAAGCGCCGACAGCTCAAGATTTGATAAGGGAACACACACCGGTTCTGCACTTTTTTCGCCTTGAAGTCGCTCTAACAAAGCGTGTGAATGTCAGGACCTGTCAGAAGCCTCGAGGTAATGGGTGAACAATAAAGTAGTGCAACCTTGATCAGCCTGAAAGCGGCGATCATTTATCTCATCTTATCTAGACAGATGTGTTGGTGCCCAGCCCGTGTGCCAGAGAAAGGCACAATAGACACGATCGTGCCCAGAAACATGACAACACGGAAAACGAAGTGAATAATTGACATTACACGCACCCCTCCTTCCTCGTCCCCTACTGCCTCTTCACGTTTTGGCTTCCGACCCGGTTTGGGTTTTGCTGGAACGACCCATTCCTTAGTAGGCTGTGCATAAAGCGTAGCCATATGAGCCTTCGACCAGCTCCTTTCTAATTTATCAGACAAAGAATCGGTATGTGGACTCAGGAAGGTGAGACGTCAAGGGGTGGGAGTGGTCGAGAGAGCAAGCATCTTATCAGATACAGGATCGCACGATAAGCAAGGCCAAATCGTCCGGCGCCACTTCGTAGCCCGATAGGATGAATCATAAAGTTTGCTGAAGTGGCCCCCTTTATCTCATGATTCGATCGTATATCGTTCGAGCCCAGGTTGAGATCTTGTTGGGGTGCGTTCGGCCGACGGGGTTCGGGCGACCCTTGTCGAAAAGTGTCTTATACGTGTCATCCATCGCCAATTTACCACACCATCGCATAGAACCTCATTGGTAAATGATTTCAAAGGCGGTGGGGCTTTCGGTCATACCCTCCGCCAGTAAAAATAGGTGGCTTTGTCTAGTTCGAGGTAGGTTTGGGTAGCAACAGCATTCCAGTGTCTTTGCACACTCACCGCCCTATCGGACGTTATAACCGAACCTCTTAAAGTGCTGTCAAGATCTCTTTTTTGAGAAGTTCAAAAACATCCTCAGTCCGCGCAGATACAAAGTACCCATGTAAGCAAACCTCTATCAAAATTGACATAATATCTCCGATTCCAGAATAGGGATCATTGCCGAGACGACCGGTTTCACGTCTTCCCCGCTGCGACCCTCGCTATAAGAGGAAGCTAACGTTCAACTTTAAGCATGCTACACTCGACCGTCACTCTGCCTCGTGTAATCGCGACAGGACGGAGAAAATAGATGCAGTGTTTGAGTGGTCTTCGGCTGACCTGTTTGGTCGCAAGGTCGCAATTCAGTCGAGGTCCCCACGTTGGCTTGGTGCCAGTAAGAAAAGAAAAGAATGCCATAATGACTACACTCTGGCTGCGCCCCATCCCAAACTCCATCGGGATAGTCTACCTTCGCTTTACTCCCCTGAAAAGCCGTAAAGAGCCAGGTTGCCGATACACCTTCAATTGCCACTCAGAACGCATACAACCACATAATTCAGAACCAAGTTCCTATTTTCCGCGTGCACCCTAGGCTCCACGCGAGCTGGCGCTCAAGCTAAACTAAGTCGTGCCAACCAGCGTGATTCGCCTGTTGATCTGTCCTTCGGCTCGGGTTTCAGTACAATAATCAGAAGGTAGCCCCGGTCGACACCAAAACGGCTGCAGGTTGGCAGAATGAGGGCCCTCAATTCCTGGATTTTAGGCTAAAAAGTGCCTACTGAACTGTGGCAATCAATGGGGGCCTGTCTTTTTAGCCTAAAAGTCCAGGAATTGCGGGCCCTCAATGACACCAAGATATTGGCCGCTGCTAACCCTTCTGGTCCAGGCATACCAGCTAACCGCAGTTCAGTACAGCGCAGAGCGACTCAACGCTTGCACGCCTAATCTATTTGTTATAGCCCACCCTAAATGGTTGGTAGCCCGTCGGTCAATTCTCTCGTAAGGATGTTGGCGTGTCCGTTCAACAGACCAACCACGCCGAGGGCGTTGGGTTAAATCGGTCTAACGAAACAGCTAGTCCCAAGTTCACAAATGTGACGGCTAGTTCCTGGACTTTCACGCGCATGAGACAAGTTCAAGTAAGGCACGGAAACTCAACTCTACTGGTGGCCCTGGACGGGGGGATTAAGGTCAGGTATGTACAGCACACACATCTCGGTTGCCAGCCTGGTCACCCTCATGCTGTTGGTGCTTGCCATTTCCAGAAACCGTTTTGAGGTTCACTGTCACAGCCACTGATGCTGGAGGGTCCAGGAGTTTCTTCCTGAGACAAGCGCCGACGGCGTCCATCACTCATCGTCGGATCGGTATTGTCTCCCAGAGTCAATGGCCCAAGCATGCTTCTTTTTACACTGATCCCAATTGTCGTCGGGAATATATAACTAGGCCTCTGGTGCCGTGGTGAAGCAACATACACAGTTCCCCTCGCCTACTCTAGAGCAACTTGAGCTTCCACCTTCTCAACCAAAACCTACAACCTCTACTCGCTATGTCTCCCCGCAACCACACCGCTCTGGCCTACGCGCCCCAGGAGAACACTCTCCACCCATCTGTTTCTCCAGCTCTCGCTCGCGCTTTCGATGGCTTCTTTGGTCCTCCAGCCCGTGAGCTGCGTGACCAACCCGCCGCCTCTGCCCCAAGGCAGTCGGTCGACACACTCCCAGCTTACCAACCGCGAGGTAGCCAACCACAACTGCCCGTGTACACAGTACTGGGACGCAACTACTAGATGTACGTTTCAGTTGCACACTTGCCTCGCTCCTCGGATTCATATTGACCGGTTTACTCCCAGGCTTCGCTGCACCATCGCCTACTTTCTTGCGGTGCCAATTACATGTTAAACCATCATTATTTCGTTCACCCTGAGCCTTCTTGCATTACATTGTGTATTTTACCCTTCCTTCTTTAGAATCGTCAATAGAATACAACCCATGATCGGTTATTTGCTAAATTGTTTGAATAGCAACCTGGTTCAGGATTGCAAACACTCTAACCAAGGTGCCTATTATGGACGCCAGGAACGAGTGATAAGCGGGGGCACGATGATAACAGGGTCATGCACTCCCCCTATTCAGTCACACGATCGTCATCTCATGGTTGAAAGTTCGGGTGAAAACAACTCCCAGTCGCATTGCACAGCGCATACATTCACACTGATCGGAACCATCATGTCATCACGGTCATCCCAGTCAGTTGATATTCAGTCAGACATTCTCAGATATACACAAGGAAGGTTGTTCGTTCGATCAAGGGTCGGTAGCTCCGTATTACCGACGAGGGCGCCCACCCCTCTGCGGATGTCCACCACTGGTATGGCCGCCACCATGGGGGAAGCTACCGCCATGGGGATAACCACTGCCATAAGGATACCCGCTAGCGGGGTGTCCCCCAGTAGGATGTGCCTGGCCAGGGGAGTAGCCCTCGGCTGTAGGGTAAACTCCAGCGGCGCCATACCCTCCAGGAACCGGATATCCTCCAGGAACCGGGTGTCCTCCATAAGGAAACTGACCACTAGCGCCGGGGAAATGACCCATACTAGCAACCGTTCCCGCAGGCGGGGGTCCCCACCCGAACCTATCGAGTCGCTCAGGCAATGTCCCACCGGATCCAGCCAAGCCTTCAGAGTGACCCCTGCTCAGAGCCTCTTCTGTCGCTGCGTCAAGGTTTGGATACCAGCGGTCCTCTTCGCCGCTACAGGGTTCAAGTCAGTAAACAAGGCAGAGCATATGCTCATTTTGAATGGTATACTCACACTAGTACAACGTTCCTCATGTCTCGCAACTCTGGGCATGGTGGCAGGGTTGCTGGCTGGGCCTGGACCGGAACAGTGCGTTTGAAGCTCGGATAACTGAATCATTATGTAAATAAGGAGGGTAGTAAATAGAAAGAAATCTCACATACTTTGGATTGCTCATTTCAGGAGTTCAAGTGTTGAGTAAGTAGACGTTGGGAGAGCTTGGGATGCCCGATACTGACACTGTCGCCGTTGCCAGCGCTTTTATAACACGACCGCAGCTCGGCCACTTGGTCTTCGAACAGCGACCCAACTCTGGTAAGAGGGTAGTATTGTTTGTACCAGAACGTCCGGTATAGCTATTGCGCCGAGGGTCTTCTCATGTCGCAACCGTCGACCAAGATGCCTCGTCCATCGTCCAAGGTGAACTCCGTCGATGATACCTTGAAGGGCGGGTTGGACTCCGCGTCGTGTGTATCGAACGAGGAGACATGCGTTATCGTCGTGAGCAAGTTACAGATTAGCAGGCTACACGCAACGGGCGCTGCACAGCTCTAACGCAGGGGGTATTAATGTCCAAAATGGGCGAAATGGTACCAGGAGCCGAGAAAGGATATGGAGTTCGGGTGGCGATGCTCATCGACTGCGTTGTCAAAAACGAGGCGGTACGCGGAGAAGCACGCCTCGTGGAGTGACAAAGGGCGCAAGGGACGGCGGGGGTGATTCCACCAGTCGCAAGATGAGCCAACGTGCTATTCTAGAATACCGTGCGGCATCATGCGTCAGACAAGCGTGAAAAGTATCCCAGAGGCGGAGTTAGGACTTGGCCGAGTGTCGGGTACATGTTGATCTCTTAGGCGGGGTTATCAATTCGCCCGCACACAGCATCGATGTACGTGGTAGTTGGAGTATATCTGGGTGAGGACGCGGGGTTGGGTGTGGTGGCAAGGTGGAGGCCGGCTGAATTGGCGCGGCTAAGGATCCAGCTGACATAACCCGTCCCCGGTAAACTTCGCTTTCATCCACTGCACCCGAAATGCCCAAGAGCTCGAAAAAGCGAAAAGAAAAGGCGGCCGACTTTGCTGTATGGCTGAGCCAATCGTAGTGTCCCCTGCATCCTTCTAATTTGCTGGTATATTAGAAAGCCAAGCTCAAACTTGGGAAAGGCAAAAAACCTGCAAGTAATGAGATAGATACCTCGTTCAAGGCTCGGTGTAAGTCTTTGAATCCATGGACCAATAGGACGTCATTAACCCACAAGTCCCAAAGCCGTGGCTCTTCCGAACCAGACGATTCGAACCGAGGAGCATGTTGCAGAGCAGGGCATGCCCACCACTCGACGGCGGCTCACATATGACGACTTGCTTGTACACTTGAAACATTATAGTCCGGCAACACGCAAAGGTGTGTAGAGCCGCTGTTTTCCGGATAGCACTGGGGGTCTGATAGAGTGAAGACGCGCTGCAGGGTCTGCGTGAACTCTTGAGTGACCATCCTGAGATACTTGTGCCAAACCTTGGGAGCCTCCTGGGAGCTATGGCGAAATTGATTGCGGATGATGTGAGCACTGGGCCGAGCTCCGTTCGCAGCCCGTTTACCCGTCGGTTTAGGACCACTCAGTCCGAAAGGTCTTCATCACATTTCTAGAATGGATCCTGGACCAAATTCCGCTTGTGCGTTTCTCACCTATCACGTCTCCAGAGTTCCCACCCGTGATACAGAGTATTGTCACACCACACGCGCCGCCTCTGCTCCTCTTCGCTGCCGCTGCGCTTGCCCACATTTCCGTCCCAATTCGGGGCGATGCCGTACGAGTTATTGGCGTGCTGCTCGAGAGGACGCCTCGTGCTGTTGTGTCGGGCGCGAGTTTGCGAGGTAGGCGAGAAGAAGGGCCCGGAGCGAGGATACTGGAGGGGTTAATGGCTGCCATTGGAGCTGGAGGTACGTATACTGGGTCAAATAGGTGTTGAGGGGTACTAATTGTTGCATGTAGAGCCGAAGGGCGTGGGTGGCAGCATATCTTTAGCAAATACAGTAAGTACGCCTACTCAATGACACCCCGAACTGGTTTACCAAGGTTGCCCACAGGCCAAATGCACCTTGTTAGAAACCCTCTCTACCTTCCTTCGACATGCTCTTCTCGATCCTTTGGTAGCTCCCGAATCTCCAAACGACCCGCTCCCAACCTGGTATTTAAGTTCAGCATTCCCATCAACCTCCGCCTTCGACTCTTTTACGTCGGTACTAACCCCACAAGCATGTCTCGAGGGGCACAGAATTATGCTCAACAGGCTCGATCTAGTATCCGGTCCTGTGGGGTGTGGTCTTGATGTATTACAAACCGATAGCCTCGAGGTGGATCAAATTAGCTCCAGCGTTGAAGACAATCCGCTAAACGTAAGTCTTCTTGCACTCACTTGTTGCTGCGCTTATAGTTCCAGACACCCAGACACTAGTATCCCGTCTCCACCCTATCATAACCGCCACGTTCCTCGATAATACACCTCAACTTCGCCTTGACCCTTCTCCATCCTCTGCGTCTGTCGAACTAGTGGTAAAGGTAGTGGAGCTCACGCGGCTCGTATACGGAACCTCCATTCGAGACGGGAGCGTACGTGTTTCTTTCCTTTTACGAAGCATTGACGTATCTCGTTGCCCTTACATAGCCGAATGATGAGATTTTCGAAAACTTGAACACACTGCTAGGACATATGGCCCCATACTTTCCGTTTGGAGAGGCAGTAGGACTAGGTATCGGGGAGATAATTAATATCAAGGTGCTTTGATCTCTTGTGCCCCGACCACCGGGTACTAAGTCCTCTGCACAGACCCAAGAAGCCATGCAGGGACTCGACATCGCATACTGCGAGCTTGTCTCGCTTCTATTGTCTCGACCGCAACAATCGGAACAAAGTACGAAAAGACATCTGCGCTTAAAGAAGAGGGGGGTTGGTCTGAGCGACGAACCTGGTGGGAAACAAGTACGTGAGGTCGCAGCATATATTGTCAAATGTTTACGCGAGGAGGTACGTGCTAATAGTTCGAGCTAACGGATCTTGTTTACCAGCTTAACGTATTTCTTCGCTAGATTGGCTCTGCAATGGGTTTCGCTTCTACGCTGTCACCTATGACGTACACAGCGCTCCTCCCTACCCTGTGGGCCTTGCGTGGCGAGCAGGAGGTAATGCCGACAATTTTGCGACATGCAACATCGACTCCGGGAGGAAACAAAGCCGTTAAACGGGCAGCTGTGGAATTTGTTGGGAGGATCGTACTTGTCAGTGGACACCAGTCGCTTGTCCACAAATTCTAACATAAAGGGGGATACAGTTGGATTCCGATCCGCGCTGTATAACGCCCGTGGGACTTGATAGGGAGATTGTGAAAGAATGGGCTTTGGGGCTGCCGAGGACGGTTTGGGAGTTCGGCGAAAAGGACCCTAGAGGATCTGAGGTATGATCCATTTCGAACCGAAACGTGTTCAACCAGAAAACCTACCCCCCGCTCGCAGATAGTGCTATTGGCATTGTTGAGGATGAACCAAAGGAAGTTGTTTGATCATTCGGTGAGCTCAATTTGAACGAGACCTTTCTGCAGGACTAACGATACCCGGCGCAGACACTGGGAGCGCTACGACAACGACTCATTCCCTTCTTTATGATCGACCATGCAACCAGGGGTTCTATCGCCGGACCTTGGGCTAGGCTCCCGAAAGACACCCAAAAGCTCGCGCTTGGCTTGGCCTCGAGCCTGTGCCAGGACGGAAACGAGAACATTGCATCGCTTGCAAACGCCATAGAACGGGCTGCAACGGATAAGCAATTATTAGACTACTGGAACTCTATTCGACCAGCATCGTAATGTTATTTGGACCCAGTTTATTGAACACTATCCTCAAATGTAAATGCAGAAAACACCCAGTATATCTTCCCCGCTGGGTCTTGGTCGTCAAGCCAGCACGTCCCATCGCGCATGAGCATGTTATCTAGCGCCGTTTCTGCCCGCTCGACTGCCCATCCTAGTTCCGACATGATCGCCCGCGCGTCCACTCGTCCACCCGACCGCAGCGCGAGGGCCAGAACTTCCGTCTGGTCCGTATCGAGCTCCCGCGGGACAGAACGCACCATCTTGCGTCCCCCGACTGTAACAATCTCGTACCCAGCTCCGAGTGGCCCAAGCGCGTGAATGCTGCGTGCGACATCGTCCTCGGTGATTGCTCCGTCTTTCAACGCACGCATCTTCTCAATCTGCCTGAGCAGGTGCTGCATGTCGACCAGACCACCTGTCTTGTCCCTAGCCTCGACACATACGTCCACGATCTGCACCCCCAGCTCGAAGCTGAAATCACCCAACCCCAATAGCTCGGCCCAGAGTCCGCCTTCTCTCGGTCCAGCCAAAGGATCGACACCAAGTGAAGCACACATGCTGGTGAATGCCGTGCGGAAAGTTGGATCGGCGCGAATCTGGGCGCGGTGTTGCGCGGCGAAGCGGGTTAGACCCGCGCGGAAGGAGGTAAGTTGCGCACGGAGGTGGGCAATTTCGGACTCTTTGAGAGAGGTGGAGAGCGCAGCAAATGAGGCTAGCGATTGAGTTTGGCGGTCAAATGCGCCATATCCGACACCTCCTAACCTATGCATGGCAGAGCGGAGCACGAGCGTAAAGTGGTTGGTGTGGTTAGGTGATTAAGAAACACGCTGGGTGGCGTGTGGCGCTTATCGCGCTCTAATTTGCAATTAGGCATTGTGCATTTTCCTATTATGGCCTTGCTTTCATCTTCGCAAAAGCGCCTATGGCTCGGCACATGTGCCTTCTTTCTGTCCAAGCCGTCAGTGGCCACAATAAGACCCATTTGGTTGGTCCGCACATGTAGCCACCCAATTCTGCTTCCGGCGCCACCCAGTGGAGCTAAATTGCCAATCAATAGAAGCGCACCTCTGCTCAACAACGACCGCCTTACTGTGTCTACAGCAATCTTGCAGTATGTATAGGCCACAACAATGGACACGCATAAATGTACCCTTGCTTGCCGCGCAGGTCCCTTTAATGCGATATGAGATTATAGCCATTTTAAGCCCCGATTTGTGGTGTACCGAGCATTCGGCACAGTGCGTCATCAACGTCGCTGAAAATATGGGGGACGGAGGCACTTGGTTTCCGCAAGTGAATGCGGTGTTCTACAGGGCATAGACCCTTCGAGCCTTGAAAAACGCAAGCCACTTTCCCCCAACCCGCTATCCTGACAAAGTACTCTTAATCAATTTGCCTATCATGTCCACCCCCACGGACGCGTTTGTCGTTGACACTGCCCTCCAATATGGTGAGTGCGTGCCCTGTTTGACTTCGTTTGTCGAACTGAGGCTGGTCGTGGCTTTGAGGACGACACTCTCGCCGACAGCATCGCCGTTCTCGAGATGGCCTGGGGAAATGTCGCCAAGGAAATCGGACAAGACCCCGAGTATGTCGTTACCGCTACCGGAGGCAAGTGTGAGATCGACGATTTGCGTCTGTAGCCTAATATTAAGCCCGAGCACACAGACAACCGAGCCCCAAACTCGAGTAAACCATTCTCGAATTTGCCGACGAGCACAACGCCAAGACGGGCCGTACCGGTCATCGGTGGCAGCTTCGTCCCCATCGCTCGCTATCCAGGCGGTCATAGAAGACGCATGTGCCGCCTGGAATGCCGGGTACAAACACGTCGATCGGCCTATTCGAAGGGCGTGTGGTAAGTCGTACTATTATTTCAGGCGCATATAACGATAATATGACGAATATTCTGCTAGCCTATGGCGCACTAAAGATTGCAAACCGTTTCTTTCCGAGCCCTAAAGTTGAATGCTGGCCGAGACCAACAAGTCATGAGTCGGAAATAGGCCGGGTGTTGTGCCTCAAACTAAATCGCCTAGCAGGTGCTCGAGCGCGCCGCTAGTGCTGCTTTGTCAAGCCACCACCTGTGGACCCGGTTGACGGGTGAATAGATTGTGACTCCGCGGCGCGCTTGCTTTACGAGCGTATAGTCATGCCCCGAAGAGAGCAGTACATATGACGGTCGATTAATCAGAATAATTCCAAATAACTCCAAATCGATACATTATAACTTTTGGATCGTCTAGCTACCACCGCATTTACCCAAGACCGAGGAGAAAGTCATTGCCGGAGACCGGTTGTGCTTCAAACCATGTCTTATATACCCTAATGCACACCCTGTGGTGACGCTCGTTGCGCCACATCTGCGGCAGCCATGAGCTCAGCTGGTTCGTGGGGGCGGCGTATGCCCGTGCCTGTGCGTCGGGTCGGGCTCCTCGGTCCGTCGGCCCATGTATGCGAAAGGTAGGACTGTCGGAAACGGTCAGCCCTTGTCCTTGGACAGCTGTCAGTTTAACAGTTAACTGTTGGTCAAGTCGACGGTCACGTGATATAATTTATAAACACCAAAGAGGTCAAACAATGCGTCTTATATGCGTCAAATACTTGCTCAACAACCACGTACATTGGGAACATGGATATGTGTTTTAGGACACTACCGAGCGCAATTTGGATGGAAAATAACGCAGGCCGCATTTATTTTTCAGTTATTTGCACATGAATTTGTGATCACATTATTCTAACACTGGGGGCGATGAGGACGGCGATAGTGAGACACGGGGTGCGCTCATTGAAGGTGACGTAATATAAATGATGAGCGAGCTGAGCGACTGATGGGCATGATGGCGAGGGCGCCTGGAAAGGACGCCTGGAATCTGCAACGGGATCTGCTATAAGTACAGTGAGCGGCCCATAAGAACCCTCAACGTGTTCCTCCACACTCGACCCTTCCAACCCTCGATCGAGATAAACACATCGGCCATGGCAATTCCTCAGCCTCCTCTTGTTGCTTCGTTGGTTGGTCTCCAGAGAGTTGCGCCTGCTCCGGCGGTCGAAGAGGAACCGGAGACAGCCGCGAACGCGCACAATTATTGTAACGCCAGTATCGCCATCCTCATAGTTTTGCTCGCGCTCGTCGTGAATTATGCATGGATCGTGTCGCACTGAGAGAGCTCGGTTAGGTCAAGGTAGGCCGATATATGCCACGTTATCTAGACGGGGTGCTCAACGCCGCGCTGTTCTTCCAGTCCGAGCACCTAGTACACTCGCTAAACTTGTGGCGCAAGGCATCGACTGATGTAGAAGACGTTTACGCGGGCCCGTATCGCCGAGCAGTCGATGGCAGGTTTAACATGAGGCGCACCTTCCTCACATTTTCTCATCCTCTCCATGACTATCTCGCTCCATGCATTCTCTCTCACCACTCCGAACATCCTTCAACCGCCACCTCGTCGTCTTCTCTCTCGCGAGCTAGAGGCATCTTCGCGCTATGCTGCCACGTCTCCATCTAGATTCATTTTTGGTCATGCTCCATGTCGTCTCTTCTGAATCATGCCTCTCGCTCTCAGTCCGAATGTAGACGCTCAGAGTCCATTTCACTCACTTGTAAACACCGCATTGTTCGCCTGGTATCAGTATTGGGTACAGCCCCCCCGGGTGGGGAGGGTGAGCAGGATGAGGCGGGAGGTGTGGTTTAAGAACGTCTCCTCCCACCACACAGCATGATTGATATACGCTCCTTATTGGTCTCTGGCGCAACGCGCGGCTATCAGCTGGCGCCAATTCTGGCCATTCATCAACTATCAATTGTCCAAATCTGGCAGAGCAGCGGGCTACATCTCCCACATGCCTTTCAGTTCGTCTCCGCTGCGCGTCTAGGCAGTGCATGCCACTCTTTCCGAAGCCCACGCTTTTCAATCGTTTCTGCGGGCATGCAATACACGGGATCCAGGTCAACCAACCCGGGATAACCGAGCAGCGACAAGCCTGGGCCGATGCTCGTCAGTTGTCCTTATTTGGGTTATCGTGATTAGGCGCACCTGCAACGCCAAAAAGTGTGTGAAATACATCTGCCATGTCGCCCGGGCGGTCCGCGATGCCACCTGCGTCCGGATCCTGTAGTGAAAAGGCGGACGAGTTTCAGCAACATCAATAGATTAGAGTAATGAAATGGACTTGCTTGGGCGGATAAAATAAATTTGATGAGCGCGTCTGCATCAATCCAGTGTACCTTTTTGAGTATGGAAAGGGATGAAAGGACCCAAAAGCTGTAGCACACCTGTACGTCTGATCAGCTACAGTCTTTGGAGTAGAAATTTCCTGACTTACATCCTCTAGTTTTTCAGGTCGTCCGTTCAGACCTCCATTTGGGAGCTGGCGCTCCGCCAACCACCAAGCCAACGTTGGCTGGTCGGCTTCTTCCAAGCGGTCGAGTATAGCAAGGGTCCCCAGACAAACGAAAACTGAAATCAAGGATTTGGCGTTTAAACGCAAATCGGCCAGCTATAGCTGCACACCTTGTGCAGCATGGCTCTCTGCTCCCTCGTAACCCCCAAACCCACCATCAAAATTCTTACACTTTCGGATGTGTCCCAAAGTTTTCTCCACGTCGAGTTTGGGTAATTCACCAAGCAAGGATAAAGCCGAGGTTGCGCAGTAGGTGAACCGAGTGTCGATTTCTCCCCAGCGGTCTCCGGCAAACGAGCCGTCCAGGGCTTGCAGCGATAGTATATCTATTGGGGGTAACATTTAACAACGGGCGGTTATCATGTTAAGGGGTTCTCACATTTTGTTACTCGGTCTTTATCCAGTTTGTCGAGTGCATCGTGCATCACCAGAATTTGGATAGCCGAAAGAGTGGAGAGAATGTGCGCATCATGGCCTGGGAACGTTCCAAAGGCACCTATCCGTTCGTAGATCAAGGTAAATGTCAAGGGATAGCAGCATCAACTGAAGAAATACCTTCCCGCTCGTCCCAACACGATAGAACAAATTCGATCATGCTACCTCGTTCAAGCGAAGCCGGTTGCCCCATCACAGAAACAGCGGTGAACCCCCAGTAAACTGCATTTAGACGCAGGTGCGATGTAAGATGGTATGCAAGATCATCTGTGTTCTACAGTGTTGAGTCTTCAGTCAGGGTTTTATAGCCTGCACACCCACACACCTCTCCAAGCTTTTGGATGTAGTCGATGTGTTTTGCGGTTTCTAGTGTTGCCGACATAGCTATTCACCTGGTTGTTGTCTCCGATATGTTCAAGAATCGACTCAACGGAATCCAAGTGAAATACGGGTGGATCAGTTGAGATGGCGAAGCTTAACAAACCAATATTACGGTCACGTGTCAATGCTGGTAATAAGCGCCTAGCCTACGCGTCATTGTGTGTCCTACTTGGTTCCCACCACGATGTCTGCCTTTACTGTTCATATCAAGCACGGAGGGAAGCAGCAAAGCTTGCAGCTTGACCCCGAACAACCTCCGTCAGTCTTCAAGGAGGCCATCTACCAGATTACAGGGGTTCCGGTGGATCGTATGAAGGTCATGATCAAGGGATCCCTACTCAAGGCGAGTAACAAACTGCACGGCGGTTGAGTATTGTGCGACTTATACCGCTCCCAGGATGACACAACTTGGAAAGGGGTTAACCCTAAAGCTGTGAGTGACCCGCCCCCTAATAACAGAACAGTGTAATTAATTACGTGCGGTCAGGGCCAAACTTTCACGGTGATTGGAACCGCTGGAGAGCTTCCGAAACCACCGTCAACCCCTATTCAATTTTTAGAAGGTAATTTCTCGAAGTTCACTGTTCCCACCTTCTGACATTTTCGGGACATACAGACATGAACGACAGTGAACTCGCAACTGCGGTACGTGCAACCGATGTCCTACTTCATACGGTTGCCTGACCCACTTTTCTATATAGTTAAGCATGCCTATAGGGTTACAGAAGTGAGCTTTAGTCTTTAAATTTGCATTCGTAAGATCTAATCGATCGACAAAGTCTCGGCAATACTTGCTACATGAACTCGACCGTCCAGGCTCTTCGCGCAATACCCGAGCTACAAACGGCCTTGGATTCGTGAGCTGTGCCTGTCAGACTAAATGCCCCATCCCCCTGAGATACGATTACAGGACAGCCTCTGGACCAGCAAATCTTCAGCGTCGGTTGGCGATCGCGATGCGAGAAACCTACAAGGCTATGGGCAAGACAACGGAAGGGTTCCCGCCCATCATGCTACTGCAAGTAAGGCGCAACAACGTGAACCCCGGTACTTGATTAAAATCCTTCTCTCAGAACTTGCGAACGCTCTTTCCGCAGTTCGCGGAACAAACGAATGCTGGGCATTTCGCGCAGCAGGGTATATGCTCTCCAAAACTCCAGCACTTGCCCCAAGACTAATTTGATGCGTTCAGACGCCGAGGAATGCTGGAGCCAAATGGTCAACGCGATAAAAACTCAAGTACCTGGATTGACCGATGGTACAGGAACCGCAGCCAAGCCGTTTGTAGAGCAGTACATGATGGGGGAGATGCGCACTGTGTTCGTTAATCCCCCGCCTTTTTTCCGTCCACTTCATACTAATCTAAAAAAAACTAGTCTAAAATCGATAGAGGACCCAGAAGAGCCGGAAAAGGTCACTACGGAAGGGATGCTCAAGATTAATTGCAACATCACCGGGGCTACCAACTACATGCACGCCGGCATCAAGGATGTGAATATAATCCACAGGGGTTTCTGTTGCCTTTTCGCTTACCATACGTCCAGTCTTTAGATGAAGTGATCGAAAAACATAGCGAAAGGCTAGGTCGCACGGCACAATACCAGCAAACGTCCCGTGTTTCCCGGTTACCTTCCAACTTGACGGTCCACATGGTCAGGTTTTACTGGCGTCGTGAGATTAACCGAAAGGCCAAGATCATGGTACGTAATTGCGCGCATCACCAGGCTGTAGATGATTGACACTGCCCTCTACTTGCACCAAATTATCATTCAGCGAAAGGTCAAATTCCCTTTCGAGCTCGACGTGCTCGAGTTGCTTACAGACGAGCTTCAAGCAAAACTCCAGCCAGCGACGCGCAAGCTCCGAGAGATTGAGGGCGAGCGCTTGGAACGCCGCCGAGCGCGTCGTAAACTCAAAGCAGCATCAACGCCCACTACCTCCGCCCAAACTTCGACTAGCACCCCTGCTCCGGTAGAGGGGAGCGACGCTATGGCTGTCGACGAGACTCGTCCTGGTGATATCGAGGACGAGGCGACTGCCCGGGCGAGGGAGAAGGCTGCGTTGGATGAAGTGATTGATCAGGAAGTAAAGGCTGATACGGGCGCGGCCGTCCATGGGCTGTTTGATCTGGCAGGTGAGCGCCTGCTGCTCCCGAAAGGGCCAAATACTCACTCGCCACTTCGGAACCACAGCGATTGTCACCCACAAGGGCGCTTCCGCTGATGGTGGGCATTACATCGGATGGGTGCGCAAGTCAGCCTTGGACCCCGCTGGAACGCAAGACGAAAATGCGCCTGAAGGTGACAAGGAAGAATGGTACAAGTTTGATGACGACAAAGTGTCGGTTGTTACCCGCGAGAAGATTGTGACCTTAGATGGCGGAGGAGAGGATAGTACCGCATATATCCTGCTTTACAGGTGTGTCCCAAATACCCGCCGACGCAGAGTCTGGGCTTATGCTCCAAACCTTTTGTAGGGCAAGGAACGTTTACTAGATGTAGTTAGTGGGAAATAAACGATGCGCGCGTGTCCCGGATGTTCCGAACTGAAGGTTCTATGGACATTGGCAGCCGGCACTGCCAGCCTCGGCCATTATTTTGCGCTTCTGAATCCGGAGCCACCGCGTACCGACACATTTTTGATGGGCAGCTCAGTGAACAGCCTCGATAACAGACTGGCGCTTTTGCATCAGTCCACCTGACCGCTTTGTTTGACAGAATACTGGGCGTTAACAAGATATGAGCGCTTGGGTGCCTGCAGGTATAAAATGTGTTATCAAGGGAGCCAGTGTCCGACATCTTCCACATTCAACTCCACCCAGCCCACTACACTCGATTGACTATTTTCAACAACGATGATTAGTTTTGCTCGCCTCACCACTAGCGTTGCCCTATTTTTGGCTGCTAGTACCTTCGCTCTCCCACAAGCCACCGTGTCCGAAGCTCGCTACGACTATGTTGACGACACCCAGTTTGCATTCCCCGCTTCTCCCGATTCGACTGCAGATTTCTCTGAATACTCGCCCGAATTCATCTCCTCGGCCATTCAAACAGTGGCTGATGCATACCTTCAAGCCCATAACTCATTCCGCGCTCAGCACGGGGCACGCCCACTCGTGTGGTCCCCCGCACTCGCAACCAAGGCACAAAACTGGGCAAACGGGTGTGTATTCAAACACGGAAGCGTGGGCGAGAACTTGGCTGCTGGAACTGGAGATTACGGGGCAGCAAACGCTGTCAAGGGGTGGACCGACGAAATCAGTGAGTCGTCTATTAAAACCAGCCGACCGACCAGAGCTAAATGCAATGCGCAGAGGACTATGACCCACGCAACCCCCAACCTAGTCACTTCACACAGGTGACTAGCATAGGATACTGGCTATTCCTAGGCAGTGGCTGACACGAACGTCCCATTTAGGTTGTTTGGAAGAGTTCAACCCAACTTGGATGTGCCGTGAAACAGTGTCCCCCTGGCTCGATCTTCCCGGCCAAGTTCGGAGGTATGTCAGGCTCAATAGTAGGATGCATGGTCTGTATTTTACTTACTATATGCGTCCCCGTAGTTGCGTATTATCATGTGTGCGAGTACGCACCCCCAGGAAACGTCATCGGGCAGTTCCCGTAAGTACCAGTCTACCGCGTAACCGAGGCCCTCGATAATAATCTAGATTCACAGCGCTAATGTCCAGAAGTGAGCGGGTTGGAGGGCGTGAATTGATTTGCGATCTGGCTTGTATTAGGAGACAATTGATTAGGTTGAAACTTGAGTTTGAAGTAAGCTAGACTGATGCGTCCTGCTATGGATCGCACACCAGCGACTATATGCGTAATACGATGACCTGTTTCTTCGGTGCACTGCCAACAAACCACGGCGATGCAGAATTCGGGAAGAATACAGAGCACAGCGCACTGGCCGATTGCGTCGACGTCATTGACGCAACGAATTGAGTGAATCGCACCTCGGGCGAACCGTAGGATCGCGTTCTGCGTCTTATGACACCTGCTCGGCCCGCAGCCACATTACACTCACGGATATAATTATTAGTAGCGCAGCTAACGCAGTCGCCCAACCAAGAGAGCTCGGAAACGCTTAGCGTGCGCATGTAATGTCCTGCGCGCAAGGGCGACCGTAGAGATTCGCATATGATCGCGCGTTATCTTTATGGGCCGCTAGTGATACCGACTGCTCATTTATCGGCTCATGGCCCTGTCGCCATTGCGTCGAGTGAAATACCACGAAAATCGTTAGCTAAATCTCGGCGCTGCATCAAACAGCGCATGAAATGTGCACAAGGTAGAGAAGCCAGTAGGCAAAGCTCTTCCCATCCATGTCCAGTGACGATAGGATACGACCGTACGCCATTTGCCATGGCTCAAACCGCCAGATTCAGCGGAACTAGCTGGAGCACGATGAGCGTGGTTCTTGGGACTCGGAACACCGCTGAAGAAGCGTGCAACAAAATAGGATACTTGTGACTGCTAGGGTGTTCTCGCACACGGGCCAAGTTGCTCGCGGAAAACCGTAACGAGCATCAGCTGGTTTAGGACACAAATAGACTACAAGGAATAGCAGAGTAAAAGCTGCGCACGCAACAGCCGCTGAGCGGCCATGCATCACAGAATTTTGTAACCGAGGTGGTCTGTGCGCACAGTAACCAAAATTATCTGGAATATCTACATTTGTTTGCGGAAAGACATATATCGTAAACTCGGCACTTTGCATCGTACATGACGCTTGTCCGTCGGTGCTGCAGAAACGACAATAAAGGCTCAGTCACGATTAGCGCTAGGATCTCGGAGAAATTACACTCTTGGGTCGGAACGTCGGGCGCATTGGGGAAAATGCGAACAGGATGAGGCGGTACTCGTCAAACACTGGTCATAAATCGGGAAACACGTGAGCCGCACGGGGTGGAGGAGACACAGACCGAGGCTCGGGTTTAGATGGTGCGCAGGCGTCGCAGGTCCAATCTATTTGGCCCAGGGCGGGAAGGTATTCTGCTCAATCCGTTTCGGAACCTCAAGTAATCAGCTGGATAAGGTTTTTGAACTAGGCTTGTATCTTACGGATATAATGAGGATGGCGAGGATAGCGGCGACGCACACATATAGTGTGTATGTGTGCCTTTGTCAAGGCGCGACGGGCGTTAGTAGTGGCGAAAACGTCGGAGTCCTGGCGTGGACTCACATGTCTAGTGGTAGGGGTGCCACCGCTGGTGGCGGAACTGGTGGCGGAAGGTCGGCCACACTGAGCGTCGCACCACGGAAGCTCTTAAATAGCGGCTCGCGTTTCATTGAGAGCTCGGTAACACTGGTCTGGGTTTAGGAAATGGGAACGTTCAGGCTGGATGCTCAAATATGAGGGGATAGTAATGTACTTGCCTTTGCGGCCCGTCGGCCCCTTTATGAGGCAGCCCTCGATCAAGTAACGGCGCCGGCCGAGGCAGCCCTAGATGGTGTTGCTATAACGGGAGGTGTGCGCACTTTTTTGACCCCTTCGTCCCAGGACGGCAGGTGTCTGATTAGAAAAGTAGCATGGCCGCTTCTACCAAGAGGAGCTGACATCGAGACGGATTATGATCCGGTGAGCCGGTATTCATGTGGCAGACCAGGAGCCCATGTACTTCATTGAGAAAGTTATTCATTCTGCAAACGATCGTGATGCAGTAAAGTCCAGAGAAGAGATAAACGTAGCAACTAATACAGGAACGGGGCAGCTTGCCGTTCATTCGCTTAGAGTTTGTCGTAATATGTATCCAAAGAAGGAATATCGGGCTGTGCAAGCAACAAGTGTGAGCTCGGCCGAATCATGTTCGGGTGACTGTACTCCTACCTTGAGGCCCTTGCGTGTCCGGATAGTCCTGACCATCTCCTCGATTTTGCTGCCCTTATCGAGGGGTGATCCATTCATGATCTCCCAATGGTCGAACACGGCCTGCGGGAACGCTTGACCCTGAGTGGCGCCACGAAGGTCTGCGTTGAAGCCGAAGGATTCCATGACGGGCAGATAGGCCTTGACCGTGAACATGGGCGTTCCAGGACGTTGCTCCTCGGAGAAGACCTGGCCACGACGTCTGTTGAGCACAGAGTAGATACCGCCGATGGCGTTCTCCGGACATTGGATTTCGACCAGGTAAACGGGCTCCTGGAGACCAGGGGTGGCGAGCAGGCATGCAGCGTAGGTAACGCGACGGCAAGTGGGGATAATCTGTCCTCCGCCTCGGTGAATGGCGTCAGCGTGGAGCTGGAATCAGTTATGTCAGTACCCGTAGAAAACCATTAAATACGAAAACGTACGGTGACATCCATGATGTTGATTCGGACACCGCGCATGTTCTCTTCGGCGCATACACCTTCCTTGGTTGCCCATTGGAAGGCGGCAATGCAAGAATCCTTGATTTCGTTGAGGTATTGCACACCCTTGGTGACGTCGACCATCAAGTTAGGGCCGGTAGTGTCCGGGCCGAAACACCAAATCTTGCGGGCGTCGGTAACGTCCCAGCCATGCTCGTCCGCCAGGATACGGGCGCGAGCCTTGAAATCATCGCGAGGGCTGACCTTGCCATTTTCAATCGCCTTGCTGAGCTCCTCGTCGAGCGGCATCGCCTCGGCATACAGTCGATTGTGCTTATTCTGGGACTTGGAGAGCGCTGTCATCGACGACGTGGCCTTGACGGTCTCACGGTATCCGACGACGGGGTCAGACTTCTTGAGCGGGACGCCAGCGTGGTCCTCCTCAAGATCCTGTGTTCAGTACTTCGGTCAGGTGAATCCTATCATGGCTGTATACACCCAAAACTTGCCTTCAAGCAAATTTCCAAGTGAAGCTCACCAGCACCGGCGACGATGTGCTCCCCGGACTCGTTGATCCATGCTTGCACGCAAGGGTCGGATTTGGAGAGACGCTTGAGACCTTCAACGAGCTTGGGCAGATCAGCCGCATTCTTGACCTCGACAGCGACTTGCACGACAGGGGACACGGAGAACTTCATGACCCTCATGTTGTGCGCAGTCTCGCTGGTCGTGAGGGTACCCGACTTGAGCAAGAACTGGTCAACGCCGACAAGACCAACGATGTTTCCAGCCGGGCAATCCTCAATAGGCTCGATATAGCGACCCATCATGAGCACGGTACGTTGGACGGTCTTGATGAATAGGTCGTCTTTCTTGCCGGGAACGTAGTTCGGCCCCTGGATACGGATCTTGGGACCAGAGCGGACGGTGCCAGAGAAGACACGACCGAATGCGTAGAACCGTCCCTTATCGGACGTCGGCACCATCTTGGAGACGTACAGAACGAGAGGGCCCTTGGGGTCGCAGTCACGAATACCAATCGCAGACTCGTCGTCCATAGGTCCCTCGTACAGAGTCTCGACACGGTAGCGCTGGGCTGTGGCGGGGGAAGGGAGGTTGATAACAATCATCTCCAGGAGGGAGTCGCCGGCCGGGAGGAACTTGCGCATGATGACCTTGAGCAGCGCCTTGCCTTCGAGATCCCGTTCCTCTTGAAGGAGCTTGACTTCGAGCTTCTCAAGCATAGGACCAATAGCATCCTTCTTGAAGTTCATAACGGCATCGAAGATCTTGAAAATAGGATCGAGGACGAACATGTTGAAGGCACGTTCGAGTTGTTTGCCGTCAGCATCGGCGGACTTCGTAGACCACTTCTTCGTCGCGGGGTTGAAGAAGTTGTCGCCCCAGAGCTTGAGCATCATCTTCTCCTTTGCGACACCGAACTTTTTGGAGTAGCGAGTGGCAAACTGACGAAGAGTAAAGCCCCATCCGTGAAGACCGGAGCCGAAAGCGACAGTGCCCTTCTCGGGGTAGACCTGGACGTCACCCAGCGCGGCATCGTTGTACATGGAAATGATGACATTGACGGACTCGACGGTGCGGGTGAAGGATTGGTAGAGGTCCTCCTTGGAAACCTGCAGCTCGAGGAGCGCACGGTCGACCTTGTTGATAATAACGACAGGCTTGATGCGCTCGGTCAGGGCTTGCCGGAGCACAGTCTCGGTCTGCACGCAAACACCCTCCACGCAGTCGACGACAACGAGCGCACCGTCAGTCACGCGGAGAGCGGCCGTAACTTCAGAAGAGAAATCGACGTGTCCAGGAGAGTCGATCAAGTTGATCAAGAACTCGGGACCTGCAAACCGATGTGTAAGCGAGTTGAAATTCGAGCAAAATAAGCATTTGTCACCATCGGTCTTTTGCTTGATGTCCGCCAGGTCCTCCTTGCTGATCTCAAAGTACATTGAAATGGCAGTAGACTTGATGGTGATACCACGCTCCTTTTCGTCCTCTCTTGTGTCGGTGAAACGCACTTCACCAGCGGTCTTGGCAGCAATAATACCGGCCTTGGAGACCAGTGAGTCGGTGAGTGTAGACTTTCCGTGATCGACTGTGTGGTGTATTCGTGAGACTAGGCCTTGAGAAACCTGAACAGATCACTTACCATGCGCAATAACACTCATGTTCCGGATGTTGGTGGGCCGGTCCATGAGGCCACGAATCTGGTCTAATTGATAGGAAATTGGTTAGTGTCGCTCTAATGAAATACGCCACGAGACCTGATCTTCGGCTGGGCGGGCGCAGAGATATGCAGCGTGATACATACCGACGGTAAAGTTACTATAGCCAACAATACATATTCGTCAGCCAAGAGTTCCACCAGAAATTTTCAGGCAGATGCGAGATAAAGGGGGCATGCTGTACTTACACCATGGTTCCAACCCTTTAGTTAATTCGGTTCAAGACTTTGTTAATGATTTTTCGTCGCTGGCACGGCCCGGAGACAGCAGCGGTGGTGGGCAAGGGCAGTCTTGGGTGGAGATGGTCTTTGTGGATAGGATCGACCTTTATATGCATCCGATCCGTAATCACGTGAATACTCGTATATCAGTCACACTTGGGTCACCCCCTACAAGTACATGACTCGAGATGACTCCAGTTATCCCAGACCGCATGACAAGAAATATCGACTCATTAAACCATTCAGGCTCCGGAGCTCCTCCTCCTTTGTAACAACGGTTCGACCACCCACTGCCTGCGACGCATTACCTCATCACTCAGCCTGGCACCAGCTTTTTCCAGCCAGCCGATCGGGAGTCGAAGGACATGTACGGGTCGCCCTAATTCAGGGCTGTCATCCACATAATCCTCGCCCCTTAGTCGGTCTTCCTCTAGCACCTCATCGTCTCGTAGCGCGAAATAGGCGGCGGTGGCACCACCGTGCCCGAGCGCTGCGGCAACTGACGACGCAGGTGTGTTGGCAAGGAGGGCCTGAGGTTTGGACAAGGTGGCACCAATCGTCGACATCATTGTCATGGTATTCTCGAGGAACGATCGCGGCCTCTGAACAGGTACCGCCGCTACTACGTAATCCATGGAACGCCATGCGTTGGTTGGATCTGTTGCGCGAGGTGGTGGGTAGTTTGGGTCGCAGCCAAAGGTTACGCGGAGTAACTTGGATGAAGATGAGTATGTGATTCGAGGGAGAGGGTGTGACTCAGAGTTGGGGAATGGAAGTGTAAATGGTTTGCGGTGCCGGAGGACGAGGCGCCCACCTGTGGGATAGTCAGATGCGAGTCACCATACGGAAGGGGCACAAACCCTCGACATCAATGGCATGACCAGACGCCTTGGAGCATAATGCTCCGGTATAATCAATGAAGAATACCTGAAATTGACTCATTTCAGTTCGTATGCGGCAGGCGCTAACAGACTGGCCACGGACCTGATTGTCCGCACCGGGACTTCGCATCGCTGGAAGGGAGTCAAAGTTCAAGTTCCAGATATTTTGTCAGATAGACTCACGTAGCACTAAACTGTTCTCTTTCGGTGGCCAGAGCACGAGATGAATTCCATCGGCTGAGCTATGTGTTGCAACGTCAAGCAATTTACCAGTGGCAACGTTCCTAATGACAAAGTAACCAGTAGGAAACCCAGATAGCGTTGTCCCCTCAGAGTCAACCCCCGTGTCATACGAAGGTGGGTCTTTTTCTGTTATGGGGATGCCCAAAATTCTTTGGTGCGAGTCATCAGTCATGGCGGTCGTTGGGTTAAGGGTGATGTAACGATCCGATTAAGTGGACAGACCCACGTGACGCTTCCCCTTTCTCAATTCCGAAGTGACTTCCTGGGTGGAGCGGCTCCAACGAAAGCCCATTATCGAAAGCGCGACTACGCCTAACCAATTCCTCTTCATCCTGTTTAGCTCTACTTGTTACGATCAGGCCGGTCAGAGACCCGACCGCGTGACCAGGCGTTAGCGCTGCAGGCGCAGCCCGCATACACACCTGATTTATCGGACCTCGCACTAGCCGCAGCCCCGTAGGGCGCTCGGTACGCCTCGAATACTGGGCCATGTTTTAGTCTTATTAGGTTACCCCCGTCTCAGTGTATACGTTTTCACCGCTATGTATTTAACCTAATAGCTCCCTCGTTATACCGCCGGTACCTTTCTACCCAGTACTCTTTCCGAGGACCGCGCGATTTACTCGCGGTGCTACTTCCTTGCCACTCGACTTCACAGGCGAGTTTACGTTATTGAGCATGTTGGCTCTAGGCTCTGAACGTATCTCTCAACTCACCCTCTGGGGGATTGCTAGGTTAACTACCTCTGTCACTTTGTCGGCAACCTGGCTTTCTAAATAGTGTTATTCCAGACTCACACTCTTCCAAAGCCTTAAAGATTCCATATCGACCGCCTTCGCAAGCACGCTCAGAGCACGTCCTAAATGAGCACACATGCTATACGCTGCCCGCATATTCAAATACCTGCGTAAAGTTAGCACCCCAGGGAGCTAATGCGGCGTGCTAATATGTCACCGTTTATCCTACGGCGCTTCCTTTGACCAAGCAAGTGGGCATCCTTGACCAGTTCAGCGCACATGTACGGTTTGATCCTATACCCCCATTCTATCGGCATCCTCCTCGCCCCCACAGCCTTTATAACGAATGAATGGAATTGGCCGGAAGATCAACGCGTGAATGCAGTCGTTCTTGGCCGTGCTCCGGCCTCGGAGTACGGGGCGATGGCAGGCCCGCTCGGCCTTCTAACGACACAGGTGACAAAGCTACTCTCTTCAAGTAGCTAAGTGCGACGTTTACGGGTAAGTTCTTAATACAGCATGGTGGATGTTCCAGTTGCACTTTCTGCGAAAATGCGGAGAAACCCCTGTTTAGCGTGACAGGCACAAACCTACCTCTGTGCCAATGCAGATATTTATAATCCCGAAAATTCCCAATATTTCTAAATTGTCCAATCATGCCTCAACGTTCGCCTACCGGTCCTACCCTGTTTGATGTGGCGTACTTTCTGAGTGGCCATGAGCTTGCCGCTGCAACGTGCCCACCTTTCATTTGAACGGGAAGATCCGCCCCCTCCTGGCTTTCATATTCTTCGATCTAGGTTCGTCCCAACAAAGCAACCATCACCACTCACACTGGAGAACACTTGTCGGCGGTTCTCAAACCGAGCACGCTGTCCAGTGCAATCCTCGAGGACGATCATGATGGATGATACAGCGACACTGGTTGGAACTGCTTGGGCTGGTTTGTCCGAAGAGTCTCGCCCCCCGTGGTCGGTCGGATAACCACAAGATTGATTGCGTGCGTGGCGCCTAACACTCAATCTGCTTGTTGCGGGGTCTCACACAGGATCGAATTTGTTTTGGACATTCACTGAGGCTGTGATCTGCATATCGAAGCCAATGGCTGGGTGGCCAAGTATTATTGGGCGCATCCAGCGCGGTCTCAGACAGCACGTTCCACGCTGCACAGTCTCGAATACTTCCTCGCGCACCGAATAGATATTAGTCCGAGCCAAAGTTCTTGGTGATTTCACACCCCTAATCTTCCTATCTAAGCCCCTAGCCGTGGTCGCCTGAATCAACGTCAAGATATGGATAAAATCGGCTCGCTCGGCGGATACAGTAATGTCGGTGTGTGCAGCTGACCAGGTCCACTAAGGCACATCGAGTGAACACGGGTGATCCGCGAGGCTGAGAAAGACACGGTGAATGTTTTGAGCGCTAAAACGTCGGTGGCACGGGGAAGTCTCGCGTTTGCGGAGTCCACGGCATTGCGTCACGTCTTGCCGTAAAGTGTAAATCCGACTCCTATCTTCAACGCTTTTAGACCGACATTGTATAACGAACATCATTCCACCAAAATACTCAATTTGTGTGAGTATATGTGAACACGAACGATGGGCGCTTGGACCCAACACTGAACCGTGTTTTGCCGGAACCTGGCCATCATATCTCCAAATCGGCGCATACAAGCCCCGAACTCCCACCTTTTTAGGGTGACTCTCAGATAAGACAAGACGATCATTCGGTTTAGATTATTGCCCAACCTGTGCTTGAGCCGCTGATTTGGCAGAATGTTACTTTCTTTGGACCAGGTATCATTTTGGGTTTGCCGCGGCTGACCATATGGGATACCCAGCTCCATCGAATCGGCGCCGGTTGTATGTGGGGCTGATCAAGTACGACGGATGATGTCGAGTAGATAGAAGCTCTTGGGTGGCAAGGTATTCCGCCGAGTGTCCAAAATCCAACCTGTACGCACTCCAACGAAGACACATCATGTAATAAAGAGTTTCCCCATGGCCATGGCATCTCAATATATTCGCGGACATGATCCCCCGGCGTTACAGAATTACTCAAAGACCCGTTGTACTCGATTCGTTTGGGCCCATAAGTAGAGCAGCGCCTACTATATATGGTAGTTTGGTGATGAGTAGGACCATCACGACCCAAGAATCCTACTTGGCACTCGCAAAATGGTCCTTGTCTGAAGGTGGCAAATGTTCAGGCATGAGATGGGCCATGGTGATGCAACATATGACTATGTACCCTCTGTCTAAAAGCCCCAACGACTACTTGGACCCATGACAGGTCGCAGCGACGTTTGGGCCTCTAGACACCATAAGTGAGGCAGCTGTAAAGCGCACTGCATCATCCCTCCCTCACCTCATTAATACTTAGTTAACCCTTTATTCGATACACCCGAGATGCCCCAGACGCCCGCCCAATGCACTACACCACCCACTGAGCCAGTTAGCCCTACAGGCGAGTATCCCAAGCCAAGCTTCGCCTGGTAAGTTGCATCTCGCGAATTATATGCACCACTCGTGACCTCACCATAAACTACCCAGTCGGCCAGTCTTTTCCCCAGAGTTCCGGAGAGAAGTCGACCGCTTCCCTGTTCGCGCCAAATATACAGGCCGTGGCACCGTGGACCCCAGCTTCGTTTTCGCAAAACCACCCAAACCCCACCAGCTCAAGCACCACAAGCCAAAACCCCTGTATATTTCGGTCGAATCTCGCCTTTTACCCCCACTACCCCCAATGGAGGTTGCAAACAAAGCGCGCCTTTTGACCAAAGCTGAAGCGCCGATCGCTTAATGAAATTTCAGACTTGGCTTGACATCTTTCGCTCCCGTTTTAATTTATGCATTTGACAAATCAGCGTTAAATTACTTTGTTGTTCAAGACTTCGACTCGTCTTCATTGTAACAAATATATCTTGGCATACTTAGGCACTACATTGTTGACACCAATGCTTCCCGGATGAGGGGGTGATGTGATGTGGGCTTGTTAGCGTAAAATCGAACCTCGTGCTGTGACGGAAGGCGATGCTAGCTTCCCTACAACCTAAATAGTGCTAGCTAGCTGG
This sequence comes from Ceratobasidium sp. 414, assembly GCA_019616945.1. Classification (NCBI taxonomy): domain Eukaryota; kingdom Fungi; phylum Basidiomycota; class Agaricomycetes; order Cantharellales; family Ceratobasidiaceae; genus Ceratobasidium; species Ceratobasidium sp. 414. The sequence goes on from WSTK01000046.1 coordinate 47,015, forward strand.
GTGGTTCGTGCGAGGTTCGTGCGTGTTGGAAGATGAGGTCCTGGCGGGGCTGAAATTAACTGCGAGTATCTTGAGCTTGGGTCGTATTGCCTTGAAAAAGTGCATAAAGGATGTAATAAATGAATCGCGCACGATTCCGAGAGCTTATCTGGGGGTCTGTGGGTTAAAAAATCTGGGAAATCGCTACCCGACATGGTGGTGCTGGCGTCGAGTTTACCGGAGCGGAGCGCACCGAGCGCCCTTTGCGCCTAGCTACGCGTAGGACACCAAGGTAAGCGATCAAACTGTAACAGAGCGCCCATAGATATTGGCTCTTAAGCACTCTCGTTGCGCTAGCTCGTTGGAGCGACATACTCCTTTGAGCAGAAAGAAAAGAGGGGAAAGGGGCAGGGGCAGCGCACTGGATGGAATGCGCACCCCTCCTTTGAACTCGTTAATTGACGTGCTAGACCGTGCACAGGGGGTTCAGGCTCACGAAGAAGTCGCACGCGATCGGAAAACTTCCAGCTCTCATTGTCTCCCACGCGCGGATGGCAGTCCGACGCACCTGGTCTATTGTGCCTATTTTCAGCTCATTTGTATCGAAAAATATCAGTTTACCGATGTCTCAGCACCACGCAAGAGCCATGGCTCGTGGCAATGGCCTCTGTGGAGCCGCATGCCAGATATGGCCGATAGCATATAGCCGTTTCGTCGCCACTAATTATTCATTTTGGGGTGGGTTTAGGTCGGTCTGTTTGTGTTTGGACCCTGAAAGTGACTGGGTGGCCAAGCAGTGCACCCACTTGATTTGACACACTCTCGCCCACCACATGTTGGCTATCCACTCGCTCCCGAATGCCCCCCCTTCAAAGTTCAAGGCTGCTAGATGCTCCGGAATATAAAATCACACAAAGAACCCAGACGACATGACCCGAATTGAATCAACCTCTGACAGCATGTTTTTGTCCTTCTACGTCCTGTTGCGAAAAACGAGTACCCCCGCGCGCCGATTGTCTTGACAATAGACTGTATTTCTGTTCATAATTCGTATCGACACGATAAGAACACTTGGCTCGGCGCCTCAACGAGCGATTATGACCGTCGGTCGTTCAGGAGAGCGCGGCGGGCCAGGGCAAAACTAGACACATTTTCTCCCAGCCGATCATCTAGACACAATCGGCTTGCTGCTGCCTCTGTTTATCACTGTACTCGGCTCGAATCCAACTCTTCCGCTGGGCATGGGTTTGGACGCCCGGAAGCGCCGGCGGCGGTGCCAAATAATTTCCTCAAATGGTGCCGGTCAAACAGTACGTAAAACCGTCTCCGGCAAAAACTCAGCTCTTGAGCTAACGGCCTCTGCCTATCGATCTTCCGCTTGCTAGTACCTATTTTACCTAGGTGGTAACGTGTTCGATTCCCCTTCTCGATCCGTCTCTCGAACGAGATCCTAGTCTGGTTAAATTAAGTATTGCTTGGGGTGAACTGAATGAGGACAGGTGTGATGATTGTTCTTTGTGATTTTCATTTCACGGTCGGGCACGTCCGCAACTGACGCTTTCCCACCAGAGCTTGGTCCACGTCAAAGCGCACGCTGTGATCTCATTTGAGGAATCCATGCTCGAGGCGATACCCGGTACTCGCTCTCGACCGGCCTGTGACATTCCCCGTCCCTGTGCCCCGCGAGCAATGTACGTACAATCATTCGACCGACGGTCAGCCGATTGCTTAACAAATTGTCCGCCGCGTGCAGCGGGGCAGATGACGCAAAAGATCTAGGGCAGCAGGAACGAGGAAATTGTCGGGCCGCCGACATATTGCCACCGAGGACTGGGGCTTACGCCACCCATATCCAGACCATCTGCCCACCTAGTCAAGGGTCATCTAGACTCGCCGAGAAGCTCCCAACGAGCCAGAGGAGGACACGCGGAGGGCGGCTCTAAGCATCGGCGATGTCTCGCATTTCAATTTTAATTTTGCGATCGTCTTCGAGCGCCTGGAACGCATCTCACACCGTCCGGCTGGGCTTATCGATTTTCGATTTTTTCTTTTCTGGTCAATGATGCACCCTGAACGGGGGGATGCACAACTATGGGAATGTCCTAGAGAGATGACCCTAGTCGTAGTGAAGGGCAGGTGAGTGTTGGGATTTGGTTCATTCGTGTACTGAAGATGGGTTGAAGGTCGAGGTCGAGGAATTGTGTCGGGCAAGGCGGGTTTCGCGGATTGAGGTGCGTGCGGTGCACCGAGGACGGCCTTCGTTTGCGGAATGGGTGAATGCGGCTGAAAGCGAGATTTGGAGGGGTGAGTAGATCGCCGCTTCCCCACTACGATGTCTGAAAATTTACTAGCTGGGTATCGATTTCTCACACATTTCAGTGTAAGCCATTTATGTTAATTTCACGCCAGGAGATGCTGATACGGCAGGTGCGCAGAGCTGGAATGTTTGGGCCGTTTAGGCAGGTCGGGGGTGTTTCAGCGGACGCTGGGCTGAGGCCTGGCCCCGTGGTGCAAAGCGTCAGAAAAGAGGGGAAGGACGACGAGGGTGATGGAATTGCCGTGATGATTCGGTCGTGGCGCCCTCTGTGTACGACGTCCGGATGCGCGCACTGCCCTGCTGTGATGATGAGAAATGGAACTAGCGGGGGGTCATCAGGCCAATATTTCGAGGCGAGACGACTTGCACGAAGCGATGAGCGAGTGTATGACTGATGCTGGGGGCGCTCGCGCCGCCCGTGATGAGTAGGACGATGATCAAGCCGGAGACATGGCCAGAGGGGGACATGATCACGGCCAGTCGGACTTTGTCGGAAATACGAGCGTGGCGCTTGATGCACCTTGTCCGCTGCGAGAATTGGCCTGACGAGTGCGCGCGTTCGTTGATCAGGTCACATTGTGCGAGGACCGCGCTTGGGTGTCTTGGGCAACGTGTGGCGGCGAGCACGGGCACGGCTCCCGGATCAGACGCCGCCTCCGCTGTCGCACACCGGGAGCTCGATCCGGAAAGCGCACTAGCGTACGTACACGACACGGCCGCACCGCATCGATGCATTGACGGTGCTGATATGCAGGTTGGGAACGCGGCGAGATCAGATCGCCCTTTGTCTGCCACGCGTGCGCAGCAGCTCGCCGCGGGCGACGGCGAGCACGGGGGGTGCGGCAGCGAGCCGGCTGCATCGGCGTGGCTGGCGACCGCTGCTGCAGAGCTCCGGACGGATGTCGGGACGGCGGCGCACACAGGGGCAAGCAGGGCCCTAGATGGGAAAAGACAAGGTTTATTTGGGGCGGTGGGTGCGTATGGCTGCACGTGTGGGCTACCCGAGTGCCGGGGCATCTGGCCATGTGGATGCTCGTCGCGGAGAGTACTTCAGACGCTCATCCAGACGCCGTGAGTCTCACCCGCCCTGTCTTCCTTCGCCTGCCGCTAGCTTAAAGTCGTCGGACGATCTCGCACCTGCCTGCCCACGTCCTTTGTGCCGCCTTTGTCGCTGCGTCCCACCGCGTCATCGCCCACCTTTCTCCCGTCCCCACCCACTTTTTGTCCCGCGGCCCCGCTTCCAGAGCACAATAAATCTCTGCCGTCCGCAACTCACCCCCCGTCTGCCTCGCGCATCCTCCTTATCTCCTTGTCGGTCCCCGCACCACCTTCATAGCCGACATCTGCCCGACATGGACACATCGCTCGCCGTGCCCGCCGCCGCCGTCTGCGCCCTCGTGCTTCTCGTGCTGCACTACCTCTTCATCCGGGCCTCCGCCCCGCCCCCATCCGCCTGCGCCGCCAAGGCCCTGCCCTCTCCCACCCCCAGCCAGGTCGAGAAGGGTGAGACATCCTCCGCTCCGCTCTCTGCCCCCGACCAACTCGTTGCAGACGTCAAGGCCCACATCGTCGAGGATGTCTGGCCCCAGCACGAGCTCCCTTCCCCCGACGACACCCCCGCGCCCACCCTCGGCTCGTCGCTTCCAGACGTCGCCCTCGTCTGGGGTGTCGACTATTCGTTCAACGCCCAGCCATCCATGTCGGCCCTCGACCGACGCCCACTCATGGCCTACTCGCACATCGCGACCGCGCTCGGTGTCGACGAGCCCGAGCCTGCCCCCCTCACGCGGTCCACCTCTGCGACTGTTGCGTCCATGACCCCGCCCACGGACACTCGACCTATGGTACGTCGATCGGCTCTTAATATATGCATGTGCTGACTGCATTACAGCGCTCTCGCAGCCTTATCTCGGGGATCGTCAGCGACTGGAACTCGCTCAGCCAGAGTGAGCAGCAGGCGTGGGCCACCCTGTCTGAGGCGCGAGCCTCGCGAACCCGGTCCGGCAATGTAAGCTTGTCCGGCCATCGTGTCAGGATCCCCGCTCACTTTTTTCCAGTCAGGGGACCACGGTTCGCAGAGCCCACGAGCACTCTCGTAGGTTCATATATCCGACATATTTTTATGCCTTCCGGGCGGGGTGTGGTGGTGAGTTGTTTGGCCCGTTGCTAGTCCAACGGCGCTGACATGTAATGCTTCCAGACTCGGGCACGACCCCCCGCCGTCTGTTTATTCCTCTCGCTACCTTCGAGCTCTGCGTCGACAGTGGATACCATTTTCTTCTCTCTGCATATTCCCCTGCCCACGCTCTGTTGTTGTGCTATTATGTACTTTTGTTGTACCCTTTTTTATGACTGAACACTTGCACAAAACTCCACTGTCGCTGGTTTATCGCTGTACATTATTTATGATTCCATTTATGAAGTCTTGAATCTGGACTCGAACGATGGGAACACTTGAGATTGCCGATTGGATATAGGGGCTGTGCATATGTCGCTTCGCTGCGGTCGCTGAGCGCCGGGCTCTCTTGGACAGCCTCGCGACCACATATAACCCAGGCCAACGTCCCCTGCCCCCTCCACCTATTTCTGTACACAATGGTGCAGATATTCCGACCCGCTACGCCCGGGTTCTTAACCACGCTCGCCGCGACGGCCATCCTTGCCGTCGTCTCGTTCTCTGTCCCATACTTCAAATCCGTCTATTTCCTCAAGGCCGCAATCTCACAGTCGGGCACGAATGGCTCGGTGACGTTTGGTGTAATGGGCTACTGCCTGGATTTTAACAACCAGATAACATGCTCGAACGCGACCATCGGGTGGGAGTTTAGTGAGTCCTTGTGTTTGATATCCGTTCTAGCCCCTGATGAACATCCTCATTTAACAAGACCCCAACGCACTGCTGGGTAACGACCTCCCAATCCAAATCCCCAACGTCGTCGTCAAATGGCTCACCTATGCCCTCGTCCTGCACATTGTCGCGTTTGGCCTAGCCGGCGTCTCTGCGATCTTTGGCCTCCTTGCCCACGTCCGCGAAATGTCCATGTCGTGTTTTTCATCGTGCATCTCAGGCATGGCCGCCGCCGTCTGCCTCGTCGCTTTCATCTTTGACCTCGTCTTGTTCTTTGCTGTGCGCGGGCGGGTCAACGCCATCCAGGGCGGCTCAGCAAGCATCGGGAACGGCTTGTGGTTGACGCTTGCGGCGTGGGTGTTGCTGTTCTTTGCCGGGTGCATGTTCAGCTTTGGACGGTGCTGTGTGTCCAAGCGGCCGAGGGTGCCCAAGTCTCAACGCGACGCCGAGGACGACGGGGGAAAGTATGATCGCGAGAGCGAGCGCATGCGCCTGGACGCTGTCAAAGCCGAGGCGGATCGCAAGGCGCGGCAACAGGCGGGTACGCAAGAGGTGGGGCTTCCGGCGTTTTATGAGCACGAGAGAACGCCGCTTAGAAGGGAAGACCCGCAGTATTATGAAGAGGAGGTCGAGGTCATGGCGCCATATTCGGATTCGACGGGGCCAAAGAGGGACGGGTCGAGGAGTACGAGGGCGACGACGACGACGGGTGGTGATGCGGTGCAGTATCGACCAAACCGGGCATACGAGCCTGGTGCACCTGGGACGCGCGCCATCGACGATTATTACAATGGGACAGCGCCGGTTGCTACAGAGGTGGTAGCAGCAGCGGCAGCGAATACGTACCCGCCCCAGCGGCACGCTTCGCAGGGTCAGCAGGCGCAGGGATACGAGCCGCAGCGGTACAGGTCTCCGGCCCAGGATGTGTACGGCCTGCAGAATGTGACGCCCGCGCCTGTGCCGCAGAGATACCAGAGCCCGAGCCACGATCCATATCAGCAGCAGTATCAGCAACCGGCCACCTTTGCAGATCCGTATGCCCAGCAACCCCAGCAACAGCGTGCACTGGATCCATACTTGGCTTATGCGGATGGGGGGGCCCATGGACATCAAGCCGGGGGATCGTCTTGTGCGTACTTCTTGGTTGGGTTGTGGGCTGGATGCTGACGTGCTTAACTTGTAGATTATTCGGCGACTACACACCAGCAATTCCCTTCAGCATATCCGCAACAGCAGCAACAGCCCGCTCATGACCCGTACGCAAATGCAGCTAGCAGTTACAATCCCAATGCTGCGACAATATCCCCGCCCGAGGTCACACACTACCAAGAGTACCAGCCTGACTATGACCAACAGCAACACGGCTACGACCAGCAACAACAGCATGGATACGGGCGCTACGACCCTCAACAAGCGTACAACGCAGCAGCACAGCAAGCCTACGCCCAGCCCGAACCTGTGCATTATACCGGACCCGCTGCGGGATACGATCCGTACCAACAACAAAACCACGATCAGGTTCGCCAGCAGTCGGTGCCACAGACCCACGAACCGTATGGTCAAGCTCTGTCGGACGAGCCATCAAGGATGCTTGTCGCATCGCCCCACCCGATGGACAGCGTGAGCCCGCCGTATTCGCCGCAGCCACCAGTGTTGGGCGTGAATACGTCCGTAGCAGCTGTTCCTCCTGCGCCGCGCGGGCCGCGCTCGGCCGGAGCTGGCCCGTCACAGCCTTCGCCGCAGCGGTGGGCTGGAACTGAGGAAGGGTCGAGCGAGGCCCCACCGCCGCAGTATGACGCTGTCGGTCCGAATGGATATCCGACTGAGAAGAGATAGGGGCTTGTAGATGAAATCCATTATTTCATTTCTTCTGATTGCTTTTTGATGTTTAAAATTTGTATAGGACTTTTTTTGTACCATGGATAATATTCATTAACTTTCATTATTTATGCCCCACTTTGATTAGTCATCGACCGAGCGCTCGTTTTCGACTCGACTACCACCCATGTCCATCCCCCGACCAACAGGAATCGCAATGCCTGGCCTAACGCACGCAAGCTCCGAATCACCCGAATCCGTCCCACCAACATCGATGCCGGCATCACTCCCACCCAACGCGCCGCCCCTTGTTCAGGTCCAGGCACGTATCCGCCAAGTGGTCTCGACGCTGACCGATCTGGGCATCTGCGCGCTGGACGTGCAGCCGTTGGACGCGACACCCGAGCTGTCGGCGGGGCTTGTGGGAGCTAGAGTGTGAGGTTGTTTCATATTGTCGAGGTAACCTGGATGCAACCAACTGACGCTTTTTGTGTTGTGCAGGGACCAACTGGTGGAGCATTTGGGTGAGCTAGAAAGGTTGTCTGGGCGGTTGGATATGAATGTCCCGTTGGACGTGTTTCGGTGAGTGCGCTTGGGCCGTCAAATGTGGATTGACTATTGACGGTTGGGCTTTTATAGGGACATTGACCAGAATAAGAACCCGAACATGATTACGAAAATGAGGGTCGACGACACGGCCGCTGAGAACCAGTGGATCAACGGACGGTTGCATGCTATCGAGGTAAGCGCTTGGGGGTTTACCTGCTCAAGAAAGAATGAACACCGTGGTTGTGCAGACGTACCGAGATATGCTAGGCGAGGCGCTATACGAACATTTTCCGGCGCTGCAGCCCCATTTACCCGTACCAGCTGGTCATGGTAAACTGGATGTTGTAGTCGAGGAGGAAGAAGGTATGATAGTTGATGGGTAGAGGTATGTCAGTATGATTGTGGGTGCGAGTACGCCGTTGCGACCGTCTGAACCATTGTGTGGGGTAGGCGTAGAACCTGGTTCATACGAGACACTTGGGTGAAATATGCATCACAATGTACCGTGGTCTTCCTATCATTTATTTAAATGAAGTTCAAACGGAGCTCGGCCGGAAATGATCCTTGGGGTGGTCAGGTGGCTAAATAAGCGTACTCGGGCTGGTCGATTGTACCAAGTGCACCAGATACTCAGGCGACCATCCACCCACCACAAATAAAGCATACAGACCACGTCTGGACCTTCACTCGGAGTACTCGGGCCGATTTATCGATACTCAGGTGAAGTTTATCCCACTTTTTCTCCATTCATATCAACACATGCTGAAAGCTGAACGAGGGGGGAATGCAGGGAACCCCAGTGCAATTCAGCCATTCACACAGGGAGTAACTTGGGGGGTTGAGCTATGAGGTGCAGCCAACACCAACGCTTCTTTCTGGTGTAACATCCACTCACGACCAACAGCCTATGCCGTCTGAAGGGAGAATCGTAGCGACCATCGCTGAGAGCTACGGTTCACTGGTATCCGGACGCATCTGCGCTGCCTTGGTGGTAACAAAAACGACCGGACAGACCCAGAATATTTTGGTATGCGTTTTCCCTTTGCCGGGCCGATAAGCTGCATGGTGTGGCGGAGGATGCTATCAGATCCTTGCGAGTGCACCAGCCTAGGTTTGGACAGAGGTGTGACCTGATTGGATATCCCACCTCAGAGCTCAATCTCATTAGACTTAACCTGGACGAATACGGAGTAATTAGTGGAGCAAAATGGCTTGATGATCTGCAGGCTGAGCCTGTATGTCGTCGCACACTTGTGACAAAATCAAGTCAAATGTTGGAATTGGTTTGGAGTTTGAGAGACTCTGTTCTTTTTCAAGAATTCAAGTAAGATACAAATTATGGAACGAGCGAGTAAATGGGCAGTTGCAGAAGGATTGTGTAGGTCTTGCAGCTCATTGGTTCACGTCGGGATACAATCCTCGATGTCATAGACCCCTAACCACCCGAACCGCCAATCCATAATCTTCCGGACCACCAACCCATCTAGTGCATTACCAAAATCTTTCTCTGTCTCTTCCATGGGTTTCCGCCCTTCCGGTTCAGAGTCCGTAGAAACCAACTCCAACAACGAAAGTCCCATCCCCCAGTCCTTCCTCTTCTCTACGGCTTCCTTAATCACAGCCATGCTAGCCGGGTCCTCGTCGTTCAAGCACCTCAAATGTGTCAAGCGCGGTAAAAACCTATCTTCATGGCTTAGAAACTTTACACCGCTAGTGCTAAGCGTCACTTTTGTTACTCCAGCATAAGCGCCGAGCAGGTCCGCATATATCGCGTCATCACTTGAGAGATCGGGGAGAGCTAGGGTGCAGAGCGACGGAAAGAGTGGCCCAGCCCCAGGTTGACCAGTTGCCGATGTCTTTTGGAGGGCGCCATTTAACCTCCCCGAAGAAATGAAGCGCGCAAGTGCGGCCTTTCCGCTTTGCGGAAAGAAAGCTCCTGTTGTGTGTGGAGCGGGGCCTCCTATTTGCAGAAGAGACTGAAAAAACGATTGGAGGATTTCGTTCGTAGGCGCCCCATTCGCAGGCGCATCCCCTATTATTGTTTGTTGAGAGATTTCAAACCCCAATTGGAAGATTTCAACTCCGGGCGCATCGACCATCTGGAGCACGCGTAAGCCACAAGCGGACGTCGAATGTGCTATATCCAGAGAGAAGAAACGTAACGAAGGGAGGAATAAATAACCAGTAAGTAGATTCCCTAGGTTTATTGTCCTCGCAGAACTCATGTCCAAACTTAGAGACTCGAGTTGGGTGCAGGCGCCGAGGAGACTACCAAGCCTATGGAGAGGGAAAAAAGCATGGTCACACGCAAGTCCGAGGCGCCGGAGACCTGAGACTAGTAGTTCAGGGTGATCGAAGATAAAGTGAGAGGGCAAGCCGCGTAACTGTACAGTGCCAAGCATGGGATGACGAGGTCCCAGTCCGGGAGTATGAGACGGATCTACCGTAGCTATGCGTCGGGATATATTCGAGGGCCTTGACTCAAAGGAGACAAATCTCAGGTTTGGGGTGGGCCTGGCGTTGATCTGTTCCATGGCTTCAAAAAATACCACAGGAAACCCCGCAAATAGGACAAGGCTGCTCCAACGATCCAAGCCGCCGACGCTAGAGAAAACCGATTTTACCATCTCGAGCATCTGAATGACTTGATTCCCCTCTGCTAGACTTTCGAGTCCTTCGATATCAGGTGGATGTATTACGAGATCCACATGAAGCAAACGAGTGCCAGAGCGAGCAAGGTAGAGCTGAGCCTGCTCATGGGAATCGGGACTAGAAATAAATATATACGTCCAGAGCTATGTCCACGGTATAATAGTCAATCCTTGGTTGTACGAGCAGAACGAATTACGGACCTCTTGTGTTAATATCGCAGTCTCCCGCCAATACCGGCAAACTTGCTACACGTCACCCAAATGAAATTGGAACAACGTCCGATTTGGTTGAGTTAAACGATGCTTACTGTTGCTGTATCTTGAAAACCAACGTATGCATCTGAAGTTAGTCGGGCATGACGATACGTTTTCTCGACTAGAACGAAAATCTTGGCGAGCAACTCGGAAGGCAGCTGATTGATCCCGGGGACGTCGCTAAGAACGCGGTCTTTCTCGCGTATTTCTACAGTAGCCATTTCGAAGCGACGAAGGGTGCAATCCAGCTATAGCAGGGATGTGGTGGTGAATTTGGAACGCAACTGTCAGCGCTAAAATGTATTTGTACTTCTTTGGTCACCACCAGGCGCGCCTCGATGCCCGACTCTATAGCCCATTTTTGGCACATTACGTCATGATATCCCAGCGCTCTTGGCCTCCATTTAACTCCATTATATATCAATATGGGGGTTTAGCAAAACTGTGGCCCCAGTGAGGATTGTGTCGCACTTCAGCCCGACGTTTCGGTCGTGAATGCTCGGACGTGGTACGTATGTATGCATCTCCATGAACGTCATGTAACCCGGTACGGCGGATCCTCCATCCTCGAGGCTGCCTGTGAATGTTTGCTGTGATGCTTCGAAAGTTAACGGTAAACCTTGTGACCCGTCACATTGTATATCTACACGGGATTTTTTTGCCGCATAACTCCTGGTGCCGGGTGTCCGCTTAGCCTGGAATACAAAAGGAAGCGGGCTCTTACTTTCATAGATACGTTGTTGGTCGTGCCGGCAATTGCACAAATTCAGCAATTTGGATACTTCCCATGCAACTAATAACGGGCGCGGGTTCGAAGGCTGCAGCAGCTGGTTTCACGGGGACCGTCCCCCCAACTAGAAGCAAATTCATCGATTCGGGGCGCCGAGGGTGTGATGCACAAGCGTTTCTGCAGTTCAGACTGCGTGCTTCCATAGATACAATGCAATGCGTTTTGTCAATTGCTTGACCAATGGGGGCCGTATGCGTGGAACTTGTGGACACAGTTACCTCCAAGAACGCAGGAGTGTTCACCATGCGCAACTCATGATTTGAGCGCTCTACATACACATGAGCACCATGCGGGCTGGTAACCAGTGGCAAACAGGCACAGCCACTAGACCCTTGAGATAGTTCGACTTCGGCCCGCGTGGCTCGCGAAGCCCAGATCCATATCCGCACCTCACTCGGCCAGTCAGCAATGCTCGCTCGGTACACACTTGCGCTCTCCATCGTCTGCCACCACCTCGCCCCTGGGGCATATCCCTCCATTTTTCGCTGCCAACTTGTGCGCGACTCCTATTCCGCGCTGGACTGCTATACGCCCCTATTCCTCCAGAAGCTGGGCTTTCGATCCGGTATCCAAGCCTACGTGATCTTGTAGAGTCCCTGCCCCCTTTTCCCTGGCTATGTCTGTGATGGTCAACACCGAAGACATGTGTCCGCACAGTGCAGTCTGCCCTACGAGCCCCAGCTCTTCGTCGGCTTCGCCAAACGCCAACAGCGACTTGGACTCTGACGAAAGGACCAACATCAACTCGGCATGGGCAGGGATCGCGGTTGTGATCGTCGTGTTCGTGGTTGCGCTGGGCGTTTGGTACGCCATCAGGCGGAGGAGACGAGCGCGGGGAGGGCGCAACAGCGTGGACGCGGGTGGGAGCGGCAAGTGGTTCCAGTTTGGGCGAGCATTCGGTGCGTTTTGGCGTAGACCGCCCGCAGCTAAGCCTTCGGAGCAATCGATCGCCATGGGTGGAGATGTGGAACTGGTGGAGGATGAGGCCAAGCGACAGCAACCGAGTAGTTCGGCGACCAACTTGAAACGAACCGCGACGTCGGGGACTCTCGGGACAGACGAGAGCCACGCTGCAAAGCTGGACGCGCCTCTCAGAGGAGCAGACGAGGAAGCCAGGTTATATCCTATGGCTGAAGCTCAACGCCAGAGCGCGGAAATACCTGTGAGCATTGTTCGCCAGACCACCTAAGCAACACAGCTAATGATTCACTAGACCTCCGCTCTGCCCGAACCGCTACGTGATTCTCCACGAACCGCTCGGCCATCCACGCCCTCGTCGATCCGCAGTTCCGTGTCCCGATTAAGCGTTCCTCCCCCAGGTCTTGGGCCTCCAATACACACTTACGCCCAATCACCAATTTCTGTTCCACCCCCCTCGCACCCATACTAAACAACCCCAAAACCGATCTGGCGTACCACCTGTGCCGACCTGGCTTCTTACCCTGTGCCGTCCATCCTGCTGGCACAAGTTTCTTGTTTCTCCGCCTTCGGAGTGTCTGTATTATTATCCAATTCCTCCAGTATCCTTCGTTTTCGTATTCCTGGTCCCCCCTCCCTTGTGATTGTTCCAGTTTCTACTGCTTAATGAACGTCTGGTATCATCGACCATGTGCTCGTTTTTGATGCGGACCCGGCCGAGAGATATTGACCCCCAGTCTTCGCCTGCCCCGAATCGTTCTCTGGGTGCGAAGGATTCTGTCTTGCACGACCTTCGAGATAACCCTTGTGGACTTTTCTGCTGGCTCGCCGAGACTGGTGATCGTGCACTTGCTGGACCGTTCGGGCATCGAGGATGGGCGTTCGCATGCACATTTGAATTGAACTGCATTAGGTCCCCTAGCACACTCTGATATATGCGCATGGCGAAACGTGACTTCGCCTGTTCGTTCACCTTTAAGCCCACATGCCCCATTTGTCTGGGTAAATAATTACATTGTGAGTCAATCCGGAGGCGCATCGCCCGGTATCCATCAGTCTATATTTGGACATTCTCCTGCTTATACTCCCCTCCCCCTGCTGTGTCCCCGTTGCTCGTCCATGTTATGGAGAGGATTGAAGGAACACTTACCCAGTGAGTCACTTACCCAATCCACGCGCTACAGCTTGCTAACTGGTTTAGCTACATCCCACCTTCGAGTCGTTTCCTCCTCCTGCAACCGGCCTCGAGTGAGACTGGCCCTAATCACGGGCCTACTCTGCTTGACGACGATTTTCCGTAGAATTGCCCTTTGATTTAGTATATCCGCCCCGTCGCAAAGTTGTAATATCAGCACCAAGTTGTTAATTGCAATGTTCAGACCAGCTCTAGTAGGACCCTTGAAAGCTCACAGCGTGTTCATTCATAGGCAACGCGCTGGACTCGAAAACTGAGGGTGCCAATGCAGCAATGGAACGCCTGAGTGTGCACGATTAACCTTCGAGGTCGGGCTGTTGCCTCGGGAATCATGGCGAATTAACCAAACGATTTCCAAGGCCAGGCATCCACGATACAAAAGTGCCTCTGACTCGGATGGAGATGGGTCCCCCCGTCCCGTCGTTCCACCAAAGCAGCAAATCGCCAGTCAGTGATTTGGAAGACTGTGCCAGTACCTAGTTTCGTCTCCATGGTTGACTCGACCTTAAACAGGCCATGTGTCTCTGCGACGATGATCCGTGCCCCATACAAGTCGCCACCGGGAGGGTGGTGAGGGCTGAAGGTGTACAAAACTGAGTGAAGCGGAAAGAAAGATACGATTGAGTACTATGCTCGCCAGAAGGTCAAGTGGTCATGTCTCCCGACATACTCGTATGTTGGACTACCCGGAGAAGACCCCCCTAATGGTGGATGATAAATGACTTATTTACCGACCTACCTTTCTGGCTAGTTCGAACTGAGCCTCTCCTCAGCCAGGTCAAACGCATACACAATACGCAAGTCACATGTATTCGTGAGCCGCTCTGGCGTTGAGGACCGGCGATTGTATGGTGGGTACGAATGCCTCGCTATCGTGGTCGAGTACATTGTTTCTGGTTGTGCTAAGCTTCTGCGATGCGCCAGCCGGGGTTCTCTTCTTGCCGTAGCCGGGGCTCCGGCTCTCGGCGCATACAGCTCCTTCCTCCGATGTATAGATATTTTCACGTACGGTCTACTTTTCGTTGCACGTCTGGATTGGACAGGGGTCGCTCGGGGACAGGGGTAGGCCGCGTCAACCAGGTGTGGGCTGGAATGTTGGTCTGATAGGAGCAGAAGAACGTTAGGGGTAGAACCTGGATTCGGTTATAAGAGGTAGGCAACAGCGCGTTCCATACGCCACCCTCTCTTCAACCCTCTCCACTAATGGACTCTCCCTCAGAACATACTTTATTCTCAGATATGGACATAGCTCAATCAGGCGTATGTCGTGCTCGCTAGGGGTGTCGTTGGTGTGCTGACCCCTGGCCGCTTCTAGTATTCACACAAGACCACGTCGACCCCGCCTAGCACTCTCGAGCTCCCCAAGCCGATACTCACTAGTCCCGAGGATGCGAACGTTGAAAAGGCCCGAGAGATGGCATTTCTTAAACTATGCGGTTCGGCGCCTCGGACCAGCGAGCTCTCTGATGCTTTGGCTTTTTTGAGAGCTGTTCGTCTTCGGGTGAGTCTCGCGTGTCGGGGCTATTGTGAGGAGCGTTGGGTTGAGTCAAGCTTTATAGCGCGCTCCGTTTACGTCTTCTTCCTCGAGCGAATCCAGCTTTGCCCTGCCCCCTCGCGAGCCGCATACTGCTCCTGGTTTCATATATAATACCGTCTCTGAAGGACGAATCATCGAATGGCGCCGGAGACTGGAATCAGACTCCCAAGTAGAGGCAGCGCCCAACACAATCATCCCTTTGTCCTCGTTTCTGCCATCATGTGATTCCTCCTCGGCATCTTCGAGCGTATCGTATCAGGACAAGCCCTGGGTATGTCCGACTGCCAGAGTGGAACACAGACTACCTTATCAGCCCTCACCGACACGCCATCATGACTTCTACTCGCATGACCAAGACGAAACCACCAGCGAAGCCGATGCTGGCGAAGAAGATATGTGGCCTTACGATGGCAGAGGGCTGTACGAGCACCACTCGAGGCGTGACTGTGGGAATGCATGCTTTGTGTCGTGTCAGCTCCGCCGCAAGTTTCGACCACGGTTCGCACGATTCGTGCCTTGGCTTAGGAGAGGGAAACTTGGCGGAAAACAAACGATGAAGAACTCGGATGTTCCACATCCGCCTTGGGAGCTCGGGTATCGTTCAGTGAGTTTGTTTCGGTTACGTTGAAAGAGGTTGGTACTGATGGTTCTGGACAGAACGATGATTCGCTCGAGGAGGATCATGATGACGGAGACTTGGAAATTTGGCTGGGGCATGTGGCTGAGAAGCAAAGGCCTAATCATGAACTTAGATTTGAGTTGTGTCTGGACGGTGTGAGTGGTGTAGCAGGTTGTGCAGGTTGGCGTGATACTGATATTTTGCTTACAGAGACCAGACTCTCGCATTTTCTCATTTTGACTGGGGTTTTGTATCTTGTATCACTATCGTACTCTCGTCGTATCGCTTTTTAATCGTTTCGCACATGTACGGGATGCTACTTTTTTGGATATCCAAAAGTGTGGAAGAACTATACATGACCGGCGCATACAGCAGGATTACGTATTACACAGTTGCCCTGAGTTTGGCGAACAAGCGTGGGCAAACAATTGCGAATTGCCACTAGTTTG
The DNA here is from genome assembly GCA_019616945.1 of Ceratobasidium sp. 414. Taxonomy (NCBI): domain Eukaryota; kingdom Fungi; phylum Basidiomycota; class Agaricomycetes; order Cantharellales; family Ceratobasidiaceae; genus Ceratobasidium; species Ceratobasidium sp. 414. The sequence continues at coordinate 62,940 of WSTK01000046.1, forward strand.
GTTGACAGCCGCAACAACAACCACCACCCTCCCTCAAAAAACCAGGATGGTTCCCGAATCGCAGCTGAATATATCGTCTGACGAGGTCAACTGTCTGATAAACTCGTACCTTAACGATTCAGGTCGGAAGTTCTTTATTCTCATTGAGATTAGACTCACACCGTTAGTGCCGGTTTAGGTTTCCAGCACACGGCGTTTTGTCTCCGCCAGGAGGCTCGTCTTGATGTTTCGCCCAACGCAAAAGTACACATACCAAGGGGTGGTCTGGTTACTCTCTTACAAAAGGCCTTGTTGTACATCGAGGTTGAGACGCATTGGCGCCGGGTAGGTGAAAATTAGCATGTCATTTTATGCGGCACTAATTCAGCCTATCTGATTATTTTACCTCAACAGGACCCAAAGGCATCTGCCTGCTCCTCCCCCTTTAGCCTACTATCTTCTCATGTCTGCTCGTCGTCGTCCATAACCCCCGCATCACCCGGTAGCACGCCCCGCGGCGAAAAAACAAACGGAAAGGCGGCAGATAAACGGCGGATGAGCCCGAAATCCGCTAATCGTGGCCAGAAGCGTGCAAGGCTCGAGAACACTGATGTCCCGGAGAAGGAGTCGACTCGTAAGTATTTAGCTAGTGGGGCAGTGCACAGCCACGTATCGACGCGTGCTTATTGATTTTGGTTGGGTATTGTATAGCTGGGTTGTCATCGCGAGGTACACCTGCGAGCACGGACAAGTCGAAGAAGCCTATATCAGCTACTGCGAAGACTAAGCCGCGAAAAGAGCCCGAGCCTGAGCTGCCGCCGGTGGTGCTTCTTAAGGGACATACGGCCGAGGTGCGTTACGTGGTGGCAATAAAGGTTGTAGACTCTTTTTATAATATCAATCTCTAGGTCTTCGTTGTTGCTTGGAACCCGAACATACCCAATCTTTTAGCGACTGGGTACATATGATTTTGCTTAGTCTGCTCAGGTTACTTACTAGTCCCAACTTAACAGAGGAAAGGACGCTACCGTACGAATGTGGAACATCCCAGACAATGCTACGGAACCAATCCACCCAATTAGAATTTGCATGCACCTCCCTGCTATCCCGAGCTGTGATATCACTACCATCGCCTGGAACAATGACGGGTCACTTTTGGCCACTGGAGCATATGATGGAATCATACGAGTGTGGACTTATCGGGGCGAGCTTTTCACAGTTCTTACGCAACATCAAGGACCTATCTTCTCTATCAAATGGAGCAAGGAGGGCTTCCTTCTCACAGGAAGCCTCGATGACAGCGCCATAGTGTGGGACATTGAGAATGGGGGGAAAGCCAAGCAACGGTTTACGCGCCATCGGGGTAAGCCTGAACAAGAATGCTCATGAGGAGTGTGGCTCATGTTTTTCTAGATGGTTGCTTGGACGTTGAGTGGTTAGAAAAGGACTTCTTTGCCACGTGCGGATCCGACCGAAATATTTTCATTGAGCATTTGGGGGATACAACCGCCGTAGCTCGTTTAGCAGGCCACCAGGACGAAATCAACCAACTCAAATACCAATCCGAGTTCAAGCTCCTTGCATCAGGTGCGGACGACTACTGCGCGTGCATCTGGAACCTGGAGGACATCAACGAAAAGATGTTCGAGACAGCCCCGGAGGAGCCTGTTAAGCCCCGACCGGAGGTCCGTAAGCCAACCCATACGCTGCGGGGCCACCAGGGAGAGGTTGCGAATATATCGTGGCAGCCCAGGAACGGGCGGGAACCATTCGAACCTGTGCTTGTTACGTATGTGCTGCCTAAACTTTCTGTCCTGAAGGTAGCTAACCGGCATTAATTTGGACCAGGTCGTCGTTTGACGGGACAGTTAGGATGTGGAACGGGCTTACAGGAGATTGTTTGTCTGTGTTCCCCGCCGGAAGCGGCAAAGTATGCGGTCATTCCTTCACACCGTCAGGCGACCTCATTGCCATTGTTGCTGGAGGGAAACTAATCCTCGCCAAGGTTAGAACTATTTCCGAGTGCTATTGGCAGAAACTTATTAGTTTGGCGCTTTCAGAACGGAGTGGAGTTCTTCAGCTGGGAGGATGACCTCAACTTGTTTGAGACGGCTTGGAGGACGGACGGAAAGATGGTTGCCGCAGCGATGGAGAACCACCAGATTGTAGTGGTTAACACGAAAGCACTGAAGGTGCCCCCAGACGAGCCCGAGGCTTCTGGTTCAGGGCAAAAAGCCATCACCCAAGGATGAGTTTGGCTGGATCGTTGGGGGTCTGAGACTCCGGCAGTTGTTTGCTATACTCGTTAATCAAACGTTTGTATAATATTACCTCGCAGTATACCGGTATTATATCCGCATTGTGCTTTGTATACGGGAAACAATATTGCTCCTTAATCTTCGAGTCTGTGACTGCCAGTCCGAAGCTGTGCTCGCCGGTTTGCCCCATACATGCACCTCAAATACAAGCTGGTATATTCGAATAAACTTTCTGTTGCGGCTGGGAAACCCGGGGGACAATACTGGCTCGTTTTCGCGCTTGGACTGGCCACCAATTAATTTCGAATGAGTGGTCATGGTCGAACACAAGACTTGCAGCAGCTCACCAGCATTCAACCACTATAACTGGGACAGATATTTTCGCTCTCAACTGGCGAGTTTCAAGTGTGCCGCTACCTTGATGCCCGCTTCGCGCTCGGAATCGCCCGATTTACATTTGATTGGGAAGGGGCACTTCCCCTGCACGGGCTGAATAATCTTTCCTGAGTGGCCGCAATGTGCACGTCAACGCACTCCGTGCCAGAGCATAGCTCTTATTGATACACCCGATCATATGCACAACTATTCGCAGAATTCACTTCACCACTTTGATCATGGATTAGCTTAAACCGAGAAACGATTGCTTTGTCCCCATTCGCCCGTCCCTAAACCCTCCCGTTCGACCACATCCTCTAACGTCATACCCCGCTTCCCAAGCGACTTCCACTCATGCCTTCCGATTGAACTAGTCTCATCCCGATGCCAGTAACATGATAATAGGACCGGCTCGTGGGGGTGCCAGCTACAATCTCGGATGATTCTATCGTGATGTCGGTAACTGCCTTCGTGATTTCGTGGAGGTTGGTCAGCTTCGGATGGTTCAAATGATATCGGCAACGTTTCAGTACGGTCAATAGTTTGGACGATGCGCCCATCGAGTGACCAGATCTGGAAGTACGCCAGTTTAGTCGCACCCGGGTGAGCAATGCGGCAATATATACTGACGTAAACCTTGCCATCCGTGCTGCCGCTGTATACATACGATTGTCCCGTCGTCTCAACCGGGCTAAAGTGGCAGCGGATAAGTGTTCGGAACACAGCGTGTCCTCTGTAGGTCATTACGCTACAGTCCTGGGGATGGGCGTTCCATCTGGGGCGGCGATAGCTTCCTTCTCTGCACACACTACTGAATAAATGCTGATAAGGGTTGTGGGAAGAAATACTTACCGATAATCGTAGTGTGGTTGTCCATATCGGCCGTCCTTGACCTCTTCATCTTCACGCATCATGCGCAGGTCCCACAACCGAAGGGCGTGATCCTTGCCGTTGGAGATAATGTATCGACCATCGCCTTTGGCCGAGACACTTGTAACCCCTTCAGTATGACCTGGCAAGACGCCCGACGGCCGATTTGACCCAAGTGAGCGTCGGTCCCTGGATGTTGTATGCGTGTTATTAAAACATTAGGAAATGTATAGGAAGAGACACGCACCAAACTTTTACCATGGTGTCGTCTGAACCACTAATTAAAACGTTCCCGGATGCCGTATCCGCCCAACAACAACTATTGACATCATCCTTGTGGGCAAGTATATTCACCGTGCGGCGATGTGCGTTTAAATCCCATACTAATAAGAATGTCAAGCCTATGATTCATGTAAAGATGTCCCATTTGCCACCCACCGAATATTTGTTGAGACCCACACGCAATGACCTCCTTGCCATCAGCGCTGAACCGACATGTCCAGATTCCAAAGTGGTCGCCGTATAGCCCGTATCGCCTGCCTCGTCCTGCGCCAGTAAAATCAAGTGCAATGTGTGGAGCCTCGGGTTCACGAAGTTTCGTAAGGTGGGCGACTGGGGCGATCGAGGAATAGACGACACTAAACAATACGATCAGAGCTTGATAGTAAACGCCAGAGGGTGGTATTTACTGTTCGTTATCTGGACTCAGGTGAGAATCTGTGATTGTCCAGTTCCCAAGTACCCCTTTAACTCGGTTGAGAAGCCTCATTCGACTCGTATGCCGAGTTATCGGATCAACCCGTTTCTCCCCACTGGAACTGGCATCGTACACCCAAATATCGTGCCCCTGGGTGCATGAATAGAACACGCTTGCATCGAGGGAGAACTGGCCAGAATAAGCCTTGTCCTCGTACTGTGCGACGACCGTTCCTGGGCTGTTCGGCATCAGGCCACGTGCTGTCTCCGCACGATAGTAATGCGGCGCGAAAGGTGTTCGGACTCCAGGCCGTGGGACACGGTACGTAGCGTCGTATGAAGGATATGCGGGGCCCTCCACAGTTTCGGAGGACGGAGGGACCGGAGAGCGCTGGGCGCGACGTGCTGCACGTCGTGACTGGGGCTTCTGTACGGGTTTCTCAATCCCGCTTACTGGCCCAGTTGGTGGTGGTCCAAAGTCGCCCGAGTAGAGGAGTTTAAGACCAGCTTCTATGGGAGAAGTAACGGGTGGGAAGTAGTGGGCGATGCTATTAAAGTTACGGCGCCCCCAAATAGTATGTTGTACTTCGTCGTCGTCATCCTCGTCTTCGTAGTCGTCGTAGTCGTCGTCGTCGTCCACCTCTACTGGGTGGTAGTCTCCATCGTCGTCATCATCCTCTTCATCCTGACTTAGGATACCAGCTGGTTCTCAAGTCAAGGCGGTATTTCTCAGAGCTAGACAGGGTAGACTCACTCCCCCCCGTGCTATTCCTAGCCATATAATTGAGCAATCGTTGGATATTCATCGAGATGCCCTGCCGTCCGCTGCTATCTTCGGGCTCATTGTGTGCCGAAGTTGCTAGCAGGGCTGTCGTTCATGTAAGATTTACACATCATATACGATCCAACGAATGTCCTACCGCTCAATATACCAAAGTCATTAGCAAGGCTGTCCTCTGGCCCTTGGGACCTTTCTCGGGCATCCTTTAGCGTTACTAAAGGTGTGAGCAACACACTAACGCAGAAGGAAGGTAAATGCTATACTCTGGAAGTGTTGTTGTTCTCGCTCATTTCTCCTTTGCCCGCGCACGAGAGTGTCTTTCGTGGGCTGTGGTGGTAAGTGGAGGGTGTTGTGATCTGGTCGGCAAAGGTGGAGGTGCTGACCGATCGGTGCCACAGATTATGTGAGTCCACGTGACACTTATTACTTGTTTTTGAACGTGTTCCTCGCCTCGTCATGTCGACTCCTCAACTCTCAAGAGTGCAACCGGCATACGCCTACCCACGCCAGACAAACTACCAACCTCAAAGAGGCACGCCAGTAGTGCCAGTACGCAAACCCATAGATGGAGTCGAAAGTAAGTGAAAATAATTGATGTTTGAACAGGGTAACATAGTGTCTGCTTTTGACAGATTGGTACCTCGAGAACGATGTTTCAAACCGCATGGTGCTGGCTTTACGAAGTGGAATATTGAGCGAAATGGGCTGGTCTTTGCTACGTCTTGGGGCACTTGCCCACCAATGGAGCAACCGTTTCTCTTTGCAAGGAATGCCGGGCTCCCTCGACGCGTTATTCATCTTGCCAGACTGGTACATCGAAAATGCTCCAACCAATGAGATTGAGGATAGCATGTTCTCTACCGACAGGGACACCTGGCTGCGCCGTTCATACGCCCTTGAAGCTGTTTTGATCTTGCGAAACGTATCCTTGGAGGAGACAAACTTTCGATCTATCGTCGAGCACCCCCACACCGTACCCTTTGTGCGTGATGCACTGTGCAAGCTTGCGCCCGTTGAATTTCACGCGGAGTTCATTACCTACACGCTCGAGTTGCTACATGCGCTTGGCCCCCACCTTGTACTTCCGCCGCCACCCACATTGGGCGAAAGCGCTACGCGCAAAAGTACCGGTCAGAAAAAGAAGCGCAAGCGTTCTGAGAAACCCCTCATCCCCGTTTCCCGAATCGCCGAAATCGCAGCTAATTCAGACGACCGAGCGATCATCATCGCTTCACTCAGCGCCTTGACTTCTCTTCTGTCGGTACACGCAAACCACCCTCATATTGATTCGTGCTCTGCTGCGCTCGACGCTGCTATTAGGTACCTCCCACTTACGCAGGATAAACCACTACTTACTGCTGCGTTGGACTACCTGTTTGCTCATCTCTCGTATGCCCCAGCTTCTAAAGCCTTCTTAATGAGCCCCCAAATGCCAGAGGCAGTCAAGCTTCTTGTCGCTATTTTGAGGCTCGAGCAACGCGACGAGTATCGGTCCCATGATCTTCCTCCTCAGCCACCGCCTGCTAGCACGGCGCCACCTACTCACAAAGACTATGAGTTATCTCCCGAAGAGCTTCAAAAACTTGTTCCGATCCCAGAGCCTGCTCGTTCAATTCAGTGGTAAGATTTCCAACATCACTTAGACCGACGCGTCATCTAACTGCATATCTTACAGGATGCAGACCGTATTTGTTGCCGCTCCTGAGGACGAGCAAACACAGGTCACGCTGTGGAGCCTCTATCGCGACACATTCACACCTTACTCGCACCAATACTTCCCCCTTGGCGCGTCCGACGTCATCCGAAACGTCACCATCGCGTTCCCTACTTCTCAACCCATGGTCTTCCCAGGTCCACCCCAACGGTTCGTCATCCGCGGCATTGGTCGACGAAAACAACCTGTTCAGGACCGATTCAAGTGCCATTGGGATCGTGACGCATGTACGGAAGCGGCTTTAAAAAGCCCTGAAGAACTTCACAGACACCTTGAGGAGCACTTGAACGCCGCGGGAGTTGTTCCGCCTGCGCAGTGCCTGTGGGCAACCTGCACACATACGGATGAACCCGCGCGGTTGGGTAAACATGTCCTGACCCACGTTCCACCCCTGCAACCCCCTCCGGACACACCTCCCCATGCCGCGCCGGGTCTAAACGCCGTTACCTATCGCGCTGCAACCGTTCACTCGCCCGAAACGACATCGCTTCTGCTCACTACCCTCCTCGTCCTTCGACTTATCTGGCGCGCTGCTATTCCAGCAACATTACACGCCGGTGCAAGCGTTCCAAAGGCTGATGAGAATCATTTTGGATTCCCAGCCCCGCCTGGGTTGCTCGATCGTGGAACAGAAGAGGATGAGATGGGCGGAGAGGCATTGGAGGGCGAGAAGCGGGGCGTGAGGGCGTTTAGGGGTGTAGTGGAGCTATTGCAAGGGGTTAGGATGGCAGATGATGTGTTAATGGGGTGGGTGACTGAGATGGTCGAGTCGGTTGGGGGGAGTGAAGTTGCCTGATATTCGGACCGTAATGCTCGTGTGGCAAGCCGATGCTTGTTTCAGAGTCATAATAGATTACCTTCGTTTGCCAAAGATGTGTAGGACTCGACAAGAGAACCAACCGGTACCTGGATGTTCTTCTGCATAAGCACGCGTTTAGCTTTGACCGGTCCGGACGAATCACGTCACCGCCGATCCTTTCATCAAGTGCGGACCGGGACCCGGAAATAAAACACGCGGAAGTAGATCCGGCCTCCTGCTTTCAACGACGACTCGAGAACCTCTGTCTGTGAGATCCACAAAGCAATATTCGTATATATATATTACTAAGCAGAACCTCAAAGGCGTTGGGTTTCGGTTTCCCTAGGGGTCGATTTTCTCTTCAAGTTGACAGCTATTTCATGCCTCACGTCTATCACCATATTTTCGATCCACGAACTGTAAGTCTCGCCGTCGTGTATCCTCCGGAGAGGCTCATAATGTTTGGGTCCCTTCAGGCCTGTGTTATCTAGCCCCAGTGACAAAACATTCCCTCGTCCGACAGCAAGCCACCATGAACCACCAATCTAGCTTGTTCAAAGGCTTGCTCGGTATACCATTGTATGCAATTATGAACCAGTCAGTCTGATTGTTCCAAGTCTCACGCCGCTTATGTACTAGGCGCTGACGCTGTTTTCCTAGAGCGCAAATGGTGGGCGCCCCACCCCAAGTAGTTTTAGGGCGTAAGTCTCCTCAACCGGGATGGGATATCCCTGCTTCTGCTGACCCCTGGCCTGATAGTCGTAGATCCGGGCCCCCCGGTTGTGAATCAAGCAACGGAATTACAAGCGCCGGTGGCTCAGCCTGGTAAGCTCACTACCCGGTCTTGTTGTATGCTTCAGGAGGTTTCCCCTTCGTTTACTGTGCTTGTGGGTTCGTTTTCAGAGCCTGTACAGCCGGCTATTCCCATTGGCGACTAAAACGAGGGCATCGTATCCACCCACCAATTTGAATGAAATCAACAAAGCAACAACGATTTTGTCCTCATGCCTCAAAAGTTTGAATGATCATTTATGCGTTGGCTTAGGTGGACCCGGCTCGTGGCGAAGAATGGCCAATGCTAGAGTCTAGTTTCGAGCTCCGTCCTAACCTTCTCCTTCTGTTAGCCTACTTCAATATGCGTTCCTCGTTTCGGGTTCGGCCTTTTTAAGTGTACAACATCCAAGAACGGTTGATCTCGCGAACAGTGCAACTGTGATCGTCTTGATTGTCGTTTTCGTATGTACGTTCGGATGAATGAAAATGCAATGGTGACTCCCCGTTGTTACTGGCTCATTTTCAAAGTGTTTCGCCCACCAAAAATGATTGGACCTTTGCAGAGAGGTAATCCCAAATTTGGAACCTCTCGTGTCACATGACTCATGTGATGACGTATACACACATGCAAAGTCCAGCCTTCCTGGCCAACGCAACGACCACCTGAAATGGTAAGGTGTATGGCAAGGTGGCGACCCGGTTTGAGTGCGGAATTGCTTACAGACAACGAACTATCTAGTCTTACGTCAACCCATCTATGCTATGGCGTTCCGGGGCTATCGCTGGTGAGTAGACTGGCGACCTTGGACTTCGCTTGTCCCGCCTAAAGGACTCAGAGACTTGCCAACTCCTGTTTAATCCTTTTTCTGGTCACGGTTTCAACTCGGTGAATCTCATGTCTTTCCTCCAGCCGCAGTAGGAGTTTCTTTTGGAGCATTTGGCGCCCACGGGCTACGTAAAAAGTCAGGTATCACTCCGGACCAGATCCAGGCATGGCAGTCGGCCTCTCATTATACAGTAAGTAATTCTACTGCTTTCCTCCATCTAAATGATCTGCGGCCGGTGAGGAACTAAGTAAATTTTCGTAGATATTTAACGGCCTAGCGTTGATGCTCATTTCCCTGCACCCACGGTTCTCCACACATCGCTTTGCGGGCCCAGCGATCGGTTTGGGCACATGCGTGTTTGCTGGAACGATCTATCTGCTTGTCCTTAATCGTGAAAGGTGTGTTTTTGTGTACTTACCCAGAGTACGTTCTTATTTTGCGTTTAGGTTTAGGTTCGTTGGGCCGTTTACGCCGATGGGCGGATTAAGTATGATTGCTGGGTGAGTGATAACATTTTCGTTGGTTTCCGTTTGTATTAAGCACTACCTATTCCCCGGAGTAGATACGTCGCTCTTGCCCTTTAAGCTACTATTCGTCAGTCGGACAAGGTAGGACGTTCTTGAGTCATCATACACAGGATGGGGTGTAAACATTCTCGAGCGAAGCGTACTGGCTCGATTGTCCTCCAATACAATGAACTTTAAGTTTATCACTGATGAAACTGAATAGCCCCAACCAAGAATAACTTTTGAATTGAAACGGATGAACAGCCGGGTGGTGCAGGGATTAGGGAGCTGGCTGGCTGCAGAGTGTGAAGTTGTGTGGGAGCAAGGGAAAGTCACATGTCGACGGAAATGGCGGGATTACTGGCGAAAATGGAATAAACGGGGTGGTCGATTGCCTTTTCTGACCACGTGTTTGGCGCCCAGGGACCGAATGCGGAGAAGATAAGCTTCACACAACACAGACTATACTAAAAGATGGGCTTGTCTTGTATACTCTTGCCTGGCGTTCCTGCCAGCGACAACGATTCTACGAGCACAACTTAGGTTCATTGTAGGTGAGTCCATAGGATTTGGGTAGATCTAGGCGGTGCCGAGGTCGGGGACGATGTCGAGGACGGGACTCATGTCGTGTGCAGTATCCCCAGCGAGGTTAATCGCAACCCCAACGACTTACAGCATCGAATACCTGTCACCGGGATACATAATAAACAGGCAGGACGGCTCATATTGTGCAGGTGACTAGTGTCATCTTGGTCGTGCTTGACGGCATCGAGGACCATGCGTCGCCTAACATTACTATTACAGGCAGGTGGCCTTATAAATTTTCTCTTCTACGTTTTCTCCCGGTAACGACCACGACCACGACCGTCCGTCGAGGTGAGTCCCAGGTACCGTAGCTGGTGTCAAGGTCGATGCTAAACACAGCGACGACCAGTGTCCCAACGACGACAGCATCAAGGATGGCAGCACGCATGATCCGGATCACACCCGCTGTCGGCGCTCTTCCGCGTCTTTCACGTTACACAGCTGTGTTATCCCTCCGCCACGTCCGCCCTGTGTCGGTCCCGCTCTCTCCTATCAGGAGCTTTTCTACGCCGGCGCCGGTACCAGGACGCCCATTCCCCCCGTTGGATACCTATCCTGCGCGTCATATTGGACCTAATCCGAGCGAGGCGGAATACATGCTTTCTATGCTTGGGTATGATTCTATGGACGCGTTCGTGCAAGACACTGTTCCAGAGTCGATTCGCGTCGCAGGAAACGCGGTCAGCGAACAGACTATCCCCGCGATGAGGGAGAGGGAAATGCTACTTCGTGCTCGTAAAATCGCGGGTATGAACGAGCCTAGACGTAGCTTCATTGGTATGGGATACTGGAACGCGGTAGTTCCTCAGGTCATCTTGCGTAATGTGCCTCATTTTCCATTTTTGCTAAAGATGTCTTTTCACAGATACCTTTTTTGTAGATTCTTGAGAACCCCGCGTGGTATACTCCGTATACCCCGTACCAACCTGAAATCGCGCAGGGCCGTCTCGAGTCTCTTGTCAACTTCCAGACGATGGTATCGTCCCTTACCGGCCTCGCCATCGCGAATGCCTCTCTCCTCGATGAAGCTACCGCTGCAGCTGAAGCTATGGTCATGGCGTTCGCTCAACACGGTCAAAAACGCAAGACGTTTGTCGTCGACCAGGGCGTCGCGCCCCAAACCATGGCCGTTCTCCGCACACGTGCCCATGGGTTTGGCATTCGCCTCGTTGTGGGCGACGTATCCTCCCTTATCGGCCAAGGCGACTCGCGCCAAGTTGGAAAACACACCGTCGAGCTCTCCGACCTTTCTGGCGTGCTCGTCCAGTACCCCGACGTTGACGGCTCCATCAAGGACTTTTCCGCCCTCACCGAGCATATACGTTCAACCCCGAAATCTGCTGCGCCAATCCTGGCCTGCGCGACTGACTTGCTCGCGCTGGCGCTTTTGACACCTCCTGGAGAGCTTGGGTTTGATATTGCCCTGGGTTCGAGCGCAAGGTTTGGCGTGCCAGTTGGGTATGGAGGTCCACATGCAGCGTTTTTCAGCGTTACCGAGGCATTGAAGCGGAAGATTCCGGGCCGGCTTGTCGGACGAAGTCGAGATGTTAATGGTACGCATTTTTATTACGTATTTCTCGTACCCATCTGACTGGTGAATAGGTCGCCCCGCGTACCGTTTGGCTCTCCAGACTCGCGAGCAACATATCCGCCGTGAGAAGGCTACCAGCAACATCTGCACCTCTCAAGCGCTGTTGGCGAATACTGCCGCAATGTACGCCGTGTGGCATGGTGCAGAAGGTGTACGAGCAATCGCGGAGCGCGTGTTGGGGATGTGTACTGCCCTGAACAGCGTGATTGAGAGCATTGGTACGTGATTTCCTGGTTTTTGCTTACAGAGAAACTAAGTTTGAGGCAGACGGGATGAATGTCACCAACGTCTCTGGACACTTTTTCGACACACTCACCATTGACACTGGCTCTCCCGCCGTCGCTGCCAAGGTTCATGCCGAGGCCGCAAAGCGCGCATTCAATCTCCGTGTAGTCAACGAGCGCACAGTCGGCGTGACGTTTGACGAGAGCGCGACAGAAGAGGAGCTCGCCGGCATCGCAAGCTGCTTCCTGGTTGCGGGCGGCATGAACGCGCTGGGCGTCCAAGATCTTAGTTCATTCGTGAAAAGCGCGCCACCCCAGGACGGACCAAGCAAAGTCCCTACACATGCCCCTGCCCCTGCTCACAATCCTGCCCTCCTCTCGTCTCTCCCTTCTTCTCTCCATCGCACATCGCCCATCCTAACCCAACCTGTCTTCAATACGCACCACTCTGAGACCGAGCTGCTTCGATACATTCATGCGCTGCAAGAGAAAGATCTCTCGCTCGTACACGCAATGGTCCCACTCGGCTCGTGCACAATGAAGCTGAACGCAAGCGCCGCGATGCGCGCGTTGACGTGGCCCGCGTTTGGGGGTGTGCACCCATTCGTAGATGAAGCTCAGGCGAAGGGGTGGAAGGTTATTATTGATGTGAGCCCCTCCCCCCCCCCCCCCCCGCCTGCTTTTACTGACCTAGGGGTTGGTAGGAACTTGAGAAAGATTTATGCACGATCACTGGCTTTGCTGCGTGCTCGCTCCAACCCAACTCGGGCGCAGCGGGTGAGTATGCAGGGCTAAGCGTTATCCGAGCGTATCACGCCAACCGGGGCGAGGCCCACCGAGACATATGCTTGATTCCGGCGAGTGCGCATGGGACCAACCCGGCTGTGAGGCCTCCTTCCTTTGTCTGATAGCTGGTTGCTAATTACCCTCCGTAGTCGGCGGTGATGGCCGGGATGAAGGTCGTTCCTATCAAGAATTTGGCAAACGGGAACCTTGACTTGGAAGATTTGAAGTCCAAGGCCGAGAAGCATAAAGATCGGCTTGCCGCATTTATGGTACGTTTTCTTTCCTGGACTTCAGCAAAGTCGCTTATAGCTGTGACTAGATTACTTACCCGTCAACTTACGGAGTATTCGAGCCTGGCGTACAAGAGGTATGTTGCTATGCACATAGGCCAAGCAATAGAAGAACTGATGTTTTGAGAACGCATAGGCGTGCAAAATCACCCACGATAACGGCGGGCAAGTGTACCTTGATGGTGGGATATTTCTATTTTCATTTTTTAACACAACCGCTAACAGCAAGAGGCGCTTTTAGGTGCAAACCTGAACGCACAGATTGGCCTGACAAACCCCGCGACATGCGGTGGGGATGTTTGCCATTTGAACTTGCACAAGACCTTTGCGATGTGAGTATTGCGGTGCACAATCGTTCGAGCTCTAACCTCTGCTCCTACCCAGCCCGCACGGTGGAGGTGGCCCTGGTGTTGGTCCTATCTGCGTCGCAGAGCACCTAGCTCCCTTCCTTCCAAGCCACCCAATCATCCCTACAGGCGGATCCAAGGCAATTGAAGCCGTCGCAGCCGCTCCATACGGTAGCGCGTCGGTCCTCGTCATCTCCTGGGCATATATCAAGATGCTCGGCGGCCAAGGTCTCTCGGACGCCTCGAAGCTCGCACTGCTGAACGCCAATTATATCGCGTACCGGCTTGGAGGGCATTATGCGCTGCGGTACAAGAACGACAAGGGGCGTGTGGCACATGAGTTGCTGATTGACCTTGCCGAGTTCGAGAAGAAGGCTGGGTTGAAGGTGATGGATTTCGCCAAACGGCTACAGGTGGGTTTCTTGGCTTAGGGGGGACTATGAGGGTGTGTTGATTTTGAGCTGGGGTTGCAGGACTATGGGTTCCACCCGCCTACCTGTTCGTGGCCCATTTCGACGGCGATGTTGATCGAACCGACGGAGAGCGAGTCCTTGCATGAGATTGATCGGTGCGTTCTTTTGTTCGGTTGAAATGCGGGTGCATAAATGCTCATGCCCAACATGGATATGCAGGTTCTGCGATGCGATGATCCAGATTCGTAAAGAGGCGGAAGATATTATCACTGGTGCTCAGCCCAAGGACAACAACTTGATTAGGAACGCGCCTCACCCAATGTCGGTAATCGTTTCATCCGAAGCGGAATGGAAGAGGTATTTGATTCCCTCTCAAGTTGAGCAATGAATCAAGGCTGACGACTTCTTGAAGACCGTACTCGCGCGAGGTTGCCGCGTTCCCACTCCCGTGGCTGAAACAACGCAAGTTCTGGCCGACAGTTAGTCGTGTGGACGATGGTAAGTCTAAATTTCGCTCTTACCCGGAGAATGGCTAGCTAAGGATGTGTTACGTAGCATATGGTGATATCAACCTTGTAGTAAGTATTTTGTCTCACCATGTTGTACATGATATCTGATCTTATGATTTCCAAAGTGCGAATGCCCAAGTGTCGGTGAACTCGCCGAACAAGGCCTCTAATCGACAGTCGACCACCCCGTCCCCCATAGAAGCTGTCGTTTCCTTAATTCCCGCCTTAATCCACGCACTATATTATCTCAACATATATACGCACTCGTCCTAGTCCTTGTGTTTCCCTTCCGGCTTTGTCATATCGTCCGCTCAACCGGCGATTCCGGGGTTTGTAGTTATTATTGGTCTACCTTGAATGCATGGTAGTTGGGTTCTATAAAAACGCGAGACCAGCGGACTTCAGAGGCCTATCTACTATTAGGGTGGTGCTTACGCTCCCAGGGAGGTAGGTGTAATGGTACAGCAGTCTGGTGTGGCAACGCATATACGCACCAAACATGTATTCTAACTCAGTGGCAAGAGTACTCAAAGGTCTTAAGCGCGCCCTACTTCATAAACTCATTGAGCTTCAGACCGCCAGTTCCTTTCGTACGAAGCTTAAAGTGCCCATAGACAATTATTTGAGGTAAAGGCTATCATTCCGTGTATACATCGATAGCGAATTAGTATCTACAAAGCACAGAATTCAAAACAGATGATTCAAAGCAAAGGGTATGAAGTAGAGAATAGCGATAAAGTCTAATCCCTAGTCTATATAGACTCTCGGTCAACGAGATCAGACGCAATGCCCGAGAGTATGGTCTCAGACGGCGGCGCATTTCTTTGAGTATGTATGATATGCTGGAGGTTCGGGTTTGGGGATCGGTCTGGTGAGACGAACAGCACAGATAAGTCGAGAGTATGAGAATTGGTCGACGGGCAACAGCGGGTAAAGAGCGTGAAGACTCGACGCGACGACGATTGATTAGTTGTTTGATGGCCACCACAGAAGACTGCCTTTGCTCTTCGACAACCCCATACTGTACACAACGTCGCCCGCCCCCTCTGCTGCTGGGGCCAACAACAGCAGAGTGGCCCTGGGACGGAGCGACGGCATGTGCAGACGCGGTGACGAATCGCGCAGACAGACGAGTGGGCAGCCGGGAAGGAGTGTGGGTCATCGTCTCTGGTGTCGTCGTTCGATGGATATGTTGTGCCGCCCCGTCGTATGTTGACTTTGCCTACAACCGTTCATCTCTTTTCCTCCCTCTCAGCCTCGCTTCCCTGCGACTAGTCGATCCGCCGGATCCACGGCCGCTTCCGTTGGGTTCCATTTACGCCGGATGGCTCGCCACGCCTATTAACATTTTGTACTGGCGAAGGGCGCGCCGATGCACGGCTCGGGAGGGGCTGGCTGTCCGTTGGGGCTAAAATACACTGTAAGCCAACAACCGAGTGCGATGCAAAAAAAGGCATACCTGTAATACAGGCACCGTAGACCGGGGACAAGTAAATACCCGCATCAAAATACAACCGCTCAGCATCTACACACGACCCAAAGTCAGTCAATGCAGTCGTAGTCAACTGAATAAACACTTACAGCCATGGAGTGTGGTAAGCGCCAACAGAACAAAGCAGAAGCATATAATCACCGCCCTCGGCGCGCTCACAACCTTCCAGAACACTGGGATAGGGGTCGCGCGAGGGGGGATGGGGTGCAGCGACTCGGTGCCACGGCCACAGAATCCGAGAGTAGACGGAACGGACATGTTGGCGCGGAGAAAGCCGACAACAGGGACCGGCTGAGGACGCAGTGCGCGGCAGGCCGCATCGTGCGCGCGAACTGCGTATCCGCCAAGAGTATAAATATATTTGTCGATCGCGGAAGAGACGGCAAGACGCTCGCCGAGGGTGCGGGAGAGCAGAGCAGAAACGACCCGAGCGCCTTTCTGAAGTTCCGAGTCAGGTTGCCATCGAACACACGAAGTTTCATAGACAGCAGGGCGGATGCTCCTAACGAGTTTAGCAGATTTGTTGACGGAGGAAGAGACAGCGGGGTACCGGTCGAGGGTGGAGGACAGGGTAACGGAGAGCGCCGCGGACGTTGTGCTAATGTGTCCCCTAAGCGTCGAGCACGGTCGCCATCGAACGTATTTGTCGAGGGTGGAGGATCGGCCGACACCCCGTTCGAGCGCCACATAGCGATAGAGAGTAGAGGAAGCCTTGACAAGAGCCGAGGATACTGTGCGGATATGCCCCTTGATTGTCCAACGGCCATATGCGGTTTCATAACCAGGGGGACCGCTGCCATTCCGCGCATTCTCGGGGTTTACGTAGTCCAGGAAGAGACGGGCATATGTAGGACGAGGATAAAATGGACGGCCACCATACCCGGAGCTGAGGGGCAGCATTAAGTAGGTTGGGAGAAGTGGAAGGCGCGATACTCACTGGCTCACGCCTCCCCCAAGGGCCGAGATGGCACTGATGGTAGGTGAGGCTCGTGGAGGCTCGTCGTTGCAGTCTATGTTCGTCCAAAAGCGCAAGAGCAAGATAGCAGTGACTATGGGGTGGAGTACGAACATCGTGATATTCTTGGGGGGAGCTCGAGTTGAGAAAAAACCTCGACTTATATACCTTCGCCCGGCCTCTGGATCCGTGCGCACATCTGGCGTCCCCGAGAGCTGAGTCTAATTTACGCGGCTGCATCTGAATGGCGTTGGACCATCGAAGCGCGGGGGTGGAGAAACTACACAGTTGCGCACGGTCACGTGCCTCATATTTGTATAAGATTTTCTAAAAATGCCCCGACTGCCAAGGTGTGTTTATCCTTCTCCTGTTTCATCGACTCTTTCGGTCAGTGCTTCCATGTTATGATTGGCTGAGGAGAGAGGGGCAGATTTGCAGGATCATCGGCGGAGACGGGGGAAATCGCAGAGCGACACAACGGAAAAGCCGGCGACCCCCACCGTCTTGCTAGAGAAAAACTAGTATGTATGCGCCTCTATGCTCTCGTCTTGGGCGTTTATATTTACATTTTAGCCAAGACAACTTGGCCGATGGTGCGAAGGGACTTGAGTAATGGGCTGGCGTTTCTGGTACATGGGCACATGTAGCTACACACCGCCCAAATGGAGGCTCAACTCGAGCGTAATTCGTCTTGAGTGAACGAATTCCCGACATTTCGACACGCTACAAAAATCTGGTCGAAGAGCCGCATCAATGCGCAAATTTCCCCTGGAGCTTGAGGCCTAAGTATCCCGTTCCAGTGCGGTAATCCTAGCCAACTTGTCAGGTGTGTCCGGTTCATCCAGTGCGTCCTTCGCATCCCCGTCCAGCTCCTCAGGGCTGGTGGCCAGTGTGATTGACGCTTGTCTCTCCCGCTGAGCCGGTTCCCATTCCTCGAAATCCGACTCGAAGTAGCTGGGCGAAATGTCGCCTGCCTTGGGGTGGTAGCCATCTGGAAACCAAGCGTCTGTCCACCAGCGGCCATTATTAAGATGATTGTGCCTTATCCCTTTGACGCATTCGCCAAACCATACCCGTCCGGAGAACCAATCAATTGATCAAGTCATCGATAGCGGCGTGTCCCGTCTTCATTCGTGCATCGTGACGGACGTCGGGGATTGGGCATTGGGCATCGTGTTGCGGTTTTTGATCAGGCGAGGGTTGATAATAGTATCAACCTCAGCACAAGAGATTTACCATATGCCGGGGGCGGGCTTCTGCTCGATCATATTAATTCAACCGGATCAAATAAACAAGCTGGATATATGCGCAATGGCCTGCGCGGGGGGACAATAGAATCTCATTGGTCGCCTAAACACGTAGCAGCACGAGTCCTCGAACAGCCAGTCAGGCCCTACGAGTATAGTTGTTTGTGAGAACCCGAGTTCGATATAGTGACGCACGGCGTGTCAGAACCTCGATCATCTTTGCTTCCAGGAGGGAGTCTGGTTTACCCGACTAGGTCACAAGAAGGGCCAGCACACGCGCCGAGATTCAGATTCTCCTGACGGCACGTTGATAAGGGCGCACTCCTCTCTCGGTCGTTAGAGTATCAGACTATATAACGGGGTTTACTGCTTTCACCACCGTCTCGCAAGCCTTCCACCACCTCTTCACCTTGAAACAAGCTTTTTCATTATCATTGGTTATGCCCAAGGTTTCCACCGCTCGCAAGGATGTCAAAGTTGGCCAACGTATCTGGGCTCGGGTTCTGCTCAATGCAGATGCTCTGAAGGAAGACGCGCTCCAACCCCCAGTGTCTACAACAATGCAAGGGTAATGAAATGCTCTCACCTGGGAAGTCTACCTAGGCTAACACGGGTTTCAATTCAGAATCATTGACGGTATAAGTGTGCTAAAAATATTATACGTCACCCAAGTGATGGAGGACCGCCTCATGGCGCACTTTTGCACATCATTTGGGGGCAGTGCGCTCGAGGATATGGTCGATGA
The DNA here is from genome assembly GCA_019616945.1 of Ceratobasidium sp. 414. Lineage (NCBI taxonomy): Eukaryota > Fungi > Basidiomycota > Agaricomycetes > Cantharellales > Ceratobasidiaceae > Ceratobasidium > Ceratobasidium sp. 414. The sequence continues at coordinate 81,703 of WSTK01000046.1, forward strand.
TACCAGCCAGTGGCGGAACGACCCAACTGGTAAAGGGTGGGTCTATATCGGAGCGGAATTCCCTGTCTACGGAGACCCAGTACGTAGCCTCCTCTCATGTTCTTTGGGATCTGTTCATTGACTCTTGAGTAGGTCGACGTGTTAACAAACTAAGCCACCGAGAGCTCCTTTTCAAGATGTAACTGAAGACAATGTAGCTGAAATTTAATTAAATGTTGCACTGTAAGACGGTTACCCGCTTTTTAGGGGCGGGAGGTCCACTTCTCAGAGCGAGTGTCCCGCTTCAGCAGAGGACATGAATATCGGGTGCTCATATGAGTTTTTTTACGAGCTATTATACGCATGAGCGGAGGTCCCGCTTGCTTCACGTGGAAATTCCACTTGTTTGAGTGTATTTAGTCGAATAGTCCGGTGGAATGTAATTGGTACAACTCGGGGCAAACTTCGCCGCCATACCAACCCCCAAGGGGCACCAACGTCGATTTTTCGCCCTCGTCCAGACACTGGCGAATCTCGAGGCGTGGCTTTCCGATATTCTCCTTGGGGTCCTTCGCATTTACGAAATCGAGAACGTGGAGGTCAGGTTGATGTGCGTCGGGGGTGACGCGGAGCGAGACCGTTTCGGTGCATGCTATAAGTGTTGAGTTCTCCACGTTGGGAGGTCCATGCTGAATAAATGGAGCTGTTAGCACAATATATTCCACGAGAGGGCGTGGACGTACAGTAAAGTCCAAAAATTGAACTTTGCTGTCCTCGGTGCCGTAGACAGACGGTTTATAGTGGTCGGCCTGGAACCCAGTCTTCGAATTAAGATCTTTTTCGACCTTTCCGGACGATTCGTGCATCAGGGGGGAAGACATTTTGGCTGCAGTGAAGGTGTGGTGGTGACTTGGTGCAAGCATAGACCCCCTGCTCGGTTTAATTGCACAGTCATGACCAGAGACCACAAGCCACATTGTCGATCTCAAGTGCCGGCAGCCCGCGTGATAACATTTTACCCATATCGAAGATGCCGGCTGGTAGCTTGGCGAATGTTGGTATATGAATAATTACGCACATTCATATTGATCTATGGGGGTGCGCCTCTCGGATAGCTCCTTGTATGCGTTCGGTTGTATGCGGTACACACCGACGATCATCACCCAGGTTATTGCATGGTTTTACTGTTGTTTGGATCGCATACTTTGAACTGTTAAATCTGGTAGAATAAGTCGTTCAAATTTTACATGGCGCACGACATTTACTATAGGAATATCGTACAGGTACGCCTCGACCACTTATCAACGTTCTCCCAACATACGCTGAACTCGAGTTGGCCTTGTTCGCCGAAAAGCGCATCAAGATTTTGAGGGCGATGCGATTGAAGCGACCTCTAGCCTGAAAGAGCGAGGAAAGTTGAAGATGCGATTCGAGAAGATACTAATTCACACAAACTAGCCAGTGTAAGCACGACAAGAAAAACGAGACATAGATGGACAGACAAATGTTCGGGCAAGGGTGAGATACATCAAAACTCCAGGTATACGCAACTGTTCATTATCTATTACCGCGGCAGAGGTGGGACAGGGGGGACGGGTGAAGCACGAGAGGCGCGCCATGACTTTCTTCCTCCTCCATTGGACGCTGGAGGACGTAGTCGCGGCTGTGGGCCCGCGGTGCGCTGAGATTCCATCGTGGCCGCAATAGCGATTTGCTGACGAATGAAATCGGCGGTACCAGGCCTAATCCAAAGTGTCAGTGGGGATAAGATTGACAACCTATGTCACGCCCACCTCATACGCAAAATCCGCAGGATGATATCCGAGTTCTGGTTTTTCCCATTCTTCTTCTTCTCACGTTTGCGTTGCTTGATCGTCCCGAGGCTATTCTGAGAGTACACTGATTTGGCTCTTCGCACGGTTGAGGAAGATGACCGCAGGTTCTCCTGCATAACCTTCACACATTCCTCCATCAAATTATCGCTGTATACCGGGCATCAGGATAAATCGGACGTAAGCTGTTGAACCCCACTCACGTTGGCCAGTCGTAGTAGAGCGGGACCGTCTTCAAGATGCGGAACTTTTGGTTTTGCAAGAGCTCATTCGAAAGTCCGTCCCCGCCCGCATACAAGTAGTTTTTCAAGAACTACAAACCATGGAGTTAGTATCGCTCAAATCAACAACTATTCACACGTACGTCGAGCCACTTGAACACGATCTCAACCTCTTTCTCCGTGAGCGGCTTCATGTCCGTAGGTACATCGCTCAGCGGGGGCAGCAACAAGTTCTCCAGCGTTCCCAGGATCTCTTTCCAAACTTTGATCATCACCATTTCTTGGGTCGTGTCACTGAGATTGGAGTGCAATACTGGGAGGTTAACATCGAAATGGTCGAATAGAGGCGCAATAGCTGCCTCAATTTCCACGTCTCCGAGGGCCTCATTCTGTTTGCGCAGCTGTTGGCGCTCTTCTGGGGGAAGTGGAACTGCTGGCTCGTTGATCGCGCCCAATGCGGATCGGTAGAATGCTGTCACGTTTCCAATAGCCTTGTTGTAGTCGTAAACCGGCTTGCTCTTGATCAGCGTCCGAAGCGTTGGCACGGACAAGCTATACCGGATAACGGGTTCCATCTAGCAAAATTATCGTCGTTAGTCCCTTCAAGATTACGCAACTATGAATGATGCGCACCTTGTTCACAAATATGCGTGCCATCTCACTCTCGGTTCGCTTCAGCGATCGGAACGCTCGCCCAAAGTAGAACATAACGTCATCCTTTTCTCCTTCCATGCTCACTCGGACGAGTATTCGACCACCTGGCTCAAGGTCAAGCCACAAGTCATGCGTCAAGAAGTCGCCGAATCTTCGAGGGTCAAGGCAGAGGTACCCTCGGCCAACGGTGTCATTGCTTCCGACAAGCTGGCGGTCACGAACGGATGCCATCACCCAAAGAGGGTTTTCGGTAACCGTGATGTCGAAAGTCTCCTCCCCTGGTAATAATATCCCAACATTAGCGTTGTCGCAGACCTCCAGCAAATGCACTCACATCGGGGGCTCGCACTATCATAGATAGTCTTGGTCTTGGCCAACTTGTTTCCGTGCTCATCGCTGAGCACCGTAAACGTATCCAACATCGAAGCCGGGTTATTATCCAATGGAACCAGGTTCTCTGCTTGAACGATCTTGACCGTGAACAAGTATCGTGACTTGTCGTTCTTGTCAGGTGGCGGCGGGGGTTGGTCCTCCAATGCGACCACGATCTTGTCGACTTCCATCTTTTTCTGGATGTTATCTAGAAGCTTGCGAGCGGCTTCAATGTTGTTGAGCTTGACGCATGGCTACATAATATGATGAGGGTGGATAGACCGCGTATAGCGACGAGGGAGACCTACTTCGGGGGTAAAGTTGAAGACTTCGATCTTCTTCTCCCCAACGTTCGTAAATTGCTTGGCCTTTTCGAGCCACGCGGATTGTTTCTGGGGCTGGAGATCCGTATTACCGCGTGGGAACATATCTTGTTCAAACAGCTCCTCAATCGACCGGCAGTACTTTTCGATTGCCTGACTTATGGTCTTATTCACTTTGGTTAGTTGAACGGTGGACTGAACATGTATAATGACTTACTGCTGATAAGCGAGTTAAGAAGCGTGCGTTTTGGTAATCGTCCGGCCAGTTCAGGTCCAGAATGAAGTCAATAGGGCTGTTGAGTGACCCAAACAAGTCGACAATGGAAGAGCTATTGCGGTCCTCTCCCTCCGGGATAAACTGAGGGTATATAGTCAGCATGGAGTACAACTCGATGCGCAGTCCCTAACGGCGGTGAGGTGCGGCATTCACTAACCTTGTCCTCTGCAATTGCCTAAACCCACCTTGTCAGGTTCACCAGCGAAGGCATAATCAAAAAGGCACATACCGCCTGAACCCATTGGATCGTCTTACTGTCCGTCTGCCTGATCCAATGAAGAACGTACGGCTCGAAATAACCAGCCAAGTCAAACGCAACTCCAGAACTGGAGAGCCCACAGTAAGCACCGTTCTATAGTCGAATTCCGTGATACATACTCTGGACAAAACGCAGCATGCAACTTGAGGATAACCCCGACTCGCCGGTATAGGTCAAAAACGGCATCAAGAGAGGTAGTCGGTGGGTTCGCGGTTACTGTCACCGCATAAAGGAGGTCGCGTTGGTCCTCAAGATCTCCGAGATACAATGGGACTTGGCTCTCGACGACCAGCGATACAATGTCCACGTTCCTGTTTGAATTCACTATTAGTCTAGCCGAATCCGCGAGCAAAGTATAGAAAACTTGCCCAGTCAACGGCTCGGGGAAGCGTTTATCCAAAAGTTTAGCCGTCTTTTCTACCCTACTCGACAACTCCAACAAGGGGTACGCCCGATCTGGGTCCTCGACGCCTAGCATATCACTGCTGAGCTCCGTATATTCGTGTACAGCCGTTGTACGGACGTGGTCCATAAGCTCCTTGAGTCGGTTGCCAATCTCATCTTCGTAGCGTGCGAGAAGCGGGTGTCCGTGAACGAGTCGAAGGATGTCGTCATAGGGTACGATGATGTCCGGTTTCAGTTTCGTGAGTTCTCGAATCGAGTGGTAGATCACGCCCAACAATATGTTGTATAGCGAACCGTAAATAGTTGAGAGATAGTCGCTCTACCACACCCGATTCAACGTCAAGGAACTCTAGTGTTAACAAGGAACTCACATCAGGCGACGGCCAATGATCCAACGGTATCTCCGTCACCGTCTTATTCACCACCTGCAACGCCTCGGGCACACACTCTAGTGGCACCTCCTCCCGCTCGTATTTATATCGCACCACATCCAAAAAGCATGCGACGCGGTACGTCTGCAATACCCGCCATCGCACTGCGCACTCGTTGATAATCTCGTGGTTGCGTGGGCTGAGAATCGTAAGCGAGACCTCCTGGTCTTCAGGCAACGTATGCATCGCGTTCAAGTCTGCATCGACGCAGAGCTCGACAAGGCGCTTGTACGCCTTTTTCGGGTTCGGCGGGATGTACGTAAACGAGTCCGGCTCGTCCCCTCCATCGCTATCTCCCGCCGAGATTGTCGAAAATCGGCTAGAGACCGAGTCGTGCCGGCCGGATATGCCAGGGTTTGATTCAGAGTACATGGATTCGGGGCGAGCGCCTGGATTTGGGATGGCTGTCGCGGTGATATCAGAAGGCGTAAACTTGGCCAACGCCGGATTATGTCGGATCATAGCCACCATGAGCTGAGAGAGCTGGGAGTTCTCGGTCGTTCGCCATTGATGAAAGGCGGCATCCGACTGGTAGTCTTCTCGCCGACCGGGAAAGGGCATCCCCACAGTGATATTCTTCAGACATGTCTAGAGCAATGTGTGAGATCATGCACTCGAACAACAGCAAATGACTAACCTTGAGATCGACTATTGCCGCCTAACATCCACCAATCAATTACCAAAATCCAGCCATGACACACCTGACATACCTTGTCCGTGCACACTTTCACAGCGGCATTCACGTCCCTCTGCAGATCCGCATCCTCGATCCCAAACAACTTGCCCACCGTTTGGACGAGCGGCATATCGGCAATTGACCCCTCGCTCGCAACCTGCACCCACGAGTCCCTCTCCTTTGGTGGCTTCCTCGAGCTTGCACTCACAGGTGTGGACGCCTCGCTCGGCGGAGTCAACTTGGTCGAATACATCTCCAGCCGGGAAGTCAGCTCGGGCGGGACATGGTGCACCGTTCGAAGCGCGTCGCGTAGAATACGAATAAAGATCGCGACCTGCTTGTTGAGCTCCACCTTCCAACTGTCGCCATCGAGCGCCTTGTCCTTCCTCAAGATTGCCGTCGAGGACGTGACATACATCAGGATGAGCTCCTCGATTCGCCTGTTCTCCTTCATCTGCTTAAGGAAACGCGGGTCCTTGAAGTTGCCCCAAAAGGCACCGACCGTTCTGCGCGTGTATTGGTCCGTGTATCTATCGCACCAAACTATCAGAATCGGAATACACAAGCGCCTGACGTCAAGACTCACGCTGCGTCCTTGCCCATAAAAATCTTCTGCATCTTCTCCTCGATCTTGGGCAAAAAGTCCTTTGGGAACTTGACTTCGCGCGCGCCATCGCTTCTTGTTGGTATCAAATCGGCAAAGTTGATGAGCGCAGACAGGCGCGACAGCTCGGGCCGCGCTGCTGCCTGCTCCTCGGGCTCTGGTTCTTCAGCCTTGCGCGGCCGTGGCGTGATCAGGTATGCAAGATATCTACGCTCGTACGATGAGCTGTATATCAGTAACCACGCGAGATCGCCACTCACGCAACTCGGAGGCAGTATCTTGTAGCCGAAAAGAGCAACAAAAATCAGCTAGAAACTCGAGCTCGAGCATAGCGAGCTCACTGACTGGTATAGCGTGCTGTCGGTCAGACGGCCGTGGACAGTGCTCCGAGTCGAGTTGACGGACATGGTGTATCTGAGCTGCGTGCTCTCCTAGATTCTAAGACAGGCCCAGATACAGCACAAAGGGATTCTAGTGTGGTGACGGAGAGCAAGGTCTGTTTATAGTGCCTAGCAGAGTGTCAGACACAGCCCGGAGCCGAAGTCAAGAACGCACCCACAAGCAGTTACATAAGCATGATGAGATGCCCTTGACGGCGCCAATTGACGATTGCTGTTCGCTGCGTACTTGGCGTGCACGCTGCGGCGGGCGACAGAAATGGCTTGCCCGAGTCCTTGCACCGCTCGCAGTCCACACACAAAATCATCATCTAAGTTATGAGTAAAACAACATCGTCATCGCGGGGGCAGGGGCCCGTATTCTGAGGTACAGGACAAACAACAGGTAGGAAACAGTCTCAAGCGCACGACCAAGTCAGATCAGGAGAAACAGTAACAGGAAAAAGAAATCGAGAATCCAAGCAAGCCAAGGTCAGGTGATATTGTATAGAATCGGGTGAAACTGCGTCGTTGCCCTGGTCATGTCATTAGGTCGTGGTAGGTGGTGCACAGGCTGTTTACGCCACGATGCACCCGCCCTTCTTCTTTGGCACCCTGGGAGGTGGAGACACTACATCCGACAAGCATCAGTCGACGCGATCCATAGTGTCACCCGCAAGATCGACTCACAAACAGACCGGATGGCCTCATCAAACACTGTTTTGAGTCCCTTTTGTGTCAAAGCCGAGCACTCGAGGTACTTGACGGCACCAATGTCCTTGGCCATCGCAACACCCTGTGGGTACCCAATGGGGGCCATCCGGCTGCAATATACGACATATCAGTATCGGGACATCCAGGGCTACAACTACGCGAGCGGGACGCACCGGTCTCGGAGCTTCTCAATCGTCGCCTGGTCTTCGCGCAGGTCCAACTTGGTGCCCACGAGCACGATCGAAGTCGACGGCGCATGGTGCGAGATCTCAGGCCACCACTACCAACGCCACTCGCATATGAGCGATCAGAAACAGGGGCGCACGAGCTTCTGCCGTACCTTGGTTCGCACGTTCTCAAAGCTTGGTGGGCTGACCAGCGAGAAGCAGATCAGGAAAACATCGGTTTGGGGGTAGGACAGTGGGCGGAGACGGTCGTAGTCCTCTTGACCGGCAGTATCCCAAAGGCCGAGTGAGATAGTTTTGCCGTCGACCATCACATTCGCGGAATAATTGTCGAAAACTAACCCAGGCAAGGACAATTAGAGGGGACGACGCGGATGGAACGAGCCACGTAAAACACACCAGTTGGAATATATTCGCCCTAGAAGCCAAGCCAAACGGTCAGCTCGGCCAGAAACGGCAAGCGAGTACCAGCAGACTCACAGGAAACGCGTTGGTTGTATATGAGATCAACAGACAAGTCTACTCAATTGCACGATGCAAGTTAAAATCCAATCAGCTCCACGCGTAGCCATAAAACGCACTTTGCCGACAGCACCATCACCAACAACGACACCTATCATGTCCGTCAGCGCACAATCCCTCTCGCACGATCCACTCTGAGCTCACACTTGATACTCGTGGGTTGCATGTTCGACATCCTGGTGCGAACTCGGGGTCGTTATGAGGGAGAAAGGGGCAAAATCAAGAGAAACGGCTGGGCACAGAGGGGCTAATAGATCCTACGAGCCAGCGCGCGCAAGCCTCAAGTCAGTTGAATTATCGAAAACACTAGGACCGAGTCGACTTGAAGAGACGCCAGGTGCCAGGTGCCAGATACCGGATCCGCATCCCCGCAACCGCGCAACAGATGGCACCCAACAGACTACTCCGAGCCGCCCCTCCCCACCGAAAAAAGACTAACGAAAACTCACCAGCAAGTCCAAAAGGTTCGTGAGGACAAGACGTCAAAGGGCCTGCAAGCGGTCCGGGTCGTGTTGGCGATTGTATGATGAAACGAGCTAGAACGCTGATGCCGCCAACCTGGCACGTGCATTTGTCTCCTTATCCAGTACAGATCAAATACTTATCTGGTTTGAGCGAGTCTATTGTCACCCCAGAACTCGGACCGCCTCACACGTTGGGCGTCGCGGGCACCTCTAAACTGGCGAACTACACTATTTCCCCGGCAAATCTATGCTTGAACCGAGACTCCAGCCATTATTGGACCTTGAACCCCCGAGTCAAAGGGGAGACGGGGTCCAAATAAACTCTCGGTCGCGCATATACAAACATCATGCTTCAATTTACACAATCTCTGGTGCCGACTCTACAGCTTCAACTGTGTCTTGGCCTCGGCCAACTTTTGCTTAAACAACGTCTCGGCCTCGGCCCAAACCCTCGCTGTCTGCCGGTTCGGTAACTCCAACAAACTCGGTAACAAATCCGCACTAAACTGCTCGCTAGCTTCACGAGGCAAAAGCGTCGGCAAGTGGTCGATCGAAATCACGGTCAAAGGCGGCCCTCCGTACGAGCTATCAAGACACGCCGGTTAGGTACAAAGCTGAAGAAAGAGAGAGAAAGACGAACCCAAGCTCGACGTGCACGGTTGGCTTGTCAAACGTCGTGTTGATGTTGTAAATCGGGACTGGATTGTACGGGTTCGTGGTGTCACAGCTGACGTCGACGACGACGGTCAGACGACGTGAGTCCCCCGCTGCAGCAATTTGCTGGTTGGTGAGGAACGGAGGGATCCTGGACGAGAGGTAAATGCAGTTGACAAATATGTCCACTGGAACAAACTAATTAGCCTCATTTAACGAAATCCGCACATTTCACATACCGTCAAGGATCTCCCGGAATGGCCCTCCCTTGGCAGTCTCTTCCATATCCCACTTGACAATATCATCCCTAAACACCCAGTCAACCTCGCTCGAAAACACCAAAGTGCATAACCCACTCATCAAGCCCGGCCTTTCTAAACAAATCCACCGCACCCTTCCCACAACGTCCAAGCGCACCAATCACCAACGCTCGCACCTTCTTCCCTCCAAGCACACTCTTCACCTTCTCCACCATCTTGTCCTCGTTCTCAAATGGCACAAGCTCGCCCAACGTCTCGCCCTGCGCCTGCGCCGCATACGCCAGCGCACCCGCCGCGGCACCCGCAAAGCCCGCGTGGTACCCAAACGCAGCGACGCGTCGCCCGGTTGCGTCGGTGAGAAACTCGAGGTCGTACAGCGTACCACCGCCGTGGTAGAACCGCGCGAGGATGTCGGCCCAGCCTGTTTGCCGCTTATAGCAATGCGCGAATTGGATATGGGTGTGGGGCAGAGGCGAAGTTGAGAGCGGGAGTTCCTTGAGGCCAATGATCGGGGTTGTGACGGGTGCAGAGGGCCAGCTGTTGTTTTCGACGAGCTTGCAGCCGACGCTGGAGGGGTTGAAGATCAGCTGGATAACGGATGAAGAACACTGTACCCACCGCTCATACTCCTCATCGTCGAATATCCGTTGAGGATCACGCTCGACTGTGATGTCAAACCCGGCATCGAGCAACTGTTTGGCAGTCGTCGGAGTGAGCGCCGCACGGCGCTCAAACTCTTTCTTCTCGCATCGGAGCCAAAGGGGCTGGGGGGTAGTAGACATGGCGGAAACTCGTAGAGCAAGCTAGGTGTGGTAGACACGAAGAGTGTATGCAAAACTTCAATCTCCAATTGTGAGCTTATAAAATCCAGGCGAGGTCGAGTCAACGCGTTGATTTCGTCGGAAATGCCGGCGCTATGAAATCCTCCAGATCAGTCACATGATCGACAACCAAAAGCGTGTAGGCAACCGGGTAGCGCTCAAATGAAAGCCACGAGCGAGGGATATGAGTATGCTAGTAATGATTTCTACGGTGAATGCATAATATACATTGTATGGATAGACAGGAAACGAAGGATCGTGAGGTCGGTCAACGAATAAACATTCATAATTCAGAAACGAAAGATAAACGAATTGAGGGTAGAATATATGCAGGGGGGGGGGGGGGGCAGGCGTACGGCCGGCTGTGGGTGGCTAGGTTGTGGGTTCAGAATAACCGGATGCAGCCCGTGCCAATGACAACGGCAAGGGCAATGATGAAGAGCGTAAACCAGATGGCAAACGCGTACGCACACCGCCATGCCCACTTCAGTTCGGCGAGACGGAGCAGCGCTATCTCTTCCCGCTTGAGCTGCAGCTCGTATGGGGATTTTTGTGGTGATGAGGGTGGAGCCTCGACGTGGGATAGAGAGTTGGGGTCTTGTTGGAGGTCGGAGATGATGATGAACGCGCCGACTAGCCAAAATAGCGGGAAAACTAGGTGCAATAAATTAGCTAATGAAAAAACGGGAGGCAACGCGAAATGAACTTACCGAATCCATATTTGAACAAGTAGGATGCAAGCGTAACCGGATCCTCAACGGTCTCGTAGCTTGGTGCAGGAGGAACAAAGTACTGGGGAGGGGCATCGCCTTGTCGCTGTGCGGCAAGGTCGCCGAGAGAAATGAATCCCGCGTCGGCCAGCGCCCTCTCGAGTTGCTCGACCTCGTCCGTTCGCGCGGGCATAATGTTTGAAAACACCGCGTCTTGGGGAGTGGGCGGCGTGCGCGCTGCCGGCTCCTCGGGCTCGGGCTCGACTGAAATGATCTCGACTTGGACGGAACGGGCATCGTGGGCAGACCAGAACCAGGTGGTGGATTCCGAAGTGGGCTCAGAGCGCGCCTGGGGGTGGTCCGAGGTGGGGAGCGCAGCGTAGCGGGCGGTAGACATGGTGTGCAGGTGATGTGCGGCGGGGGATTTCTGGTGTTGAAGCCACCGCGTGCGGCGTAGTTATAGGCCGGCTCCATTTTCGCAGATGACCAAACGAATGCCTGTTCACTGAGCCGCTGCGACCGACGGAAGTCTGTTTCTGTTTTCGTTGGTGGTGTCGAGCGTTATTGCAAATTATCGGCGCTTACCGTGCTCCGCCCCCAGGAAATCGAAATCCCGGCTGGAATGAACGGTTCACCGCACACGCACTCGTTTGTCCATGAAGCTGTCCGGGGAGAAAATAGAGCTCTCAGCCACCGACACGGGTTTCAATTAACCGAACAATGTGCTGAATTCCAATCGCAGACCCGCCATTGTACCTCTTCAAGCCGCAGAATGCGTCACAGATACATCGATACGTCATATCAGCCCTGCGCTGCCAGCTTTTGTAAGATCGTATACTGCTCCCACTGGGATGTTCGTTCGGGACCGTATACAAATGTGCTTTTACTCTGTTCCCAATCGCCATCTTATTCGGTCATATTCTATCATGCTTGGTCCAGAACACGCCCCGGTGCCTGTCTCTCCTCACAACCTCTATCTCCTCCCCTTGTCTCCTCATCTTTGATCTTATAGAACGAGACGGTAATAATTGATGGCCTTATCGCTCATATTGAACAGATTGCTCGAGTGGCGCTGGTGCATTTCAAGAAACCCAGTTCCCGCTTTTGGGTATGCGTTGACGCGGCTCCCTCTGCTTTCGGGTTATATGTGCATCAGAGTGCTGAAGATGAACCTGTTTCTCAACTGCCTTGTCCTATCTAGTGAGCTGAGCACCATACCTGGGGTTCCATTCACTCCAGCTCCAGACCCACCTGCTCCCCGTGAACCAACGCGCATACCCGCCCCGAAGAAGAACAAAGGAGCCACGGAGCCACGGAGCCACAGAGCCAAGAGCTATTAGCTAGCGGGCATTTCCAGCGCCCTAACCATCACTGTGTGATGTTCAAGGGGTGTATTCCAGTGGCAAGGCACGCGTCATCGGAAAAGTAATGTGACTGAGAGTGAAGATAGTCTGAAAATACTCACGGTGGCTCGAAATTAACCAATTTTTTCAAAACCTCGCGGCTCACACGCGCCCGGCCTCCTATGCTGAAAGCGAAGGGTTAGGTGTACATGAGGCGTGAAAGGCGGTGGCCAAGAGTGGCAAAATCCACTTGGGCTGTTTGAAGCAAATCTCAAAGGCACTCGCGTATAACCTGTGATTGACCCACTGCTCTCCCGTTTTCGTGATACTCTCGTTCTCACACCCACGCATACAGTCACTCGACCAAGAAATCATACTAGCCTCAATTTAATTCACGAACAACGGCTAGAAAATTATGCCACAACCAACTATCCTCAATCCAGTATCCCCACAAAATACCACCCCAGATCGCATCTAGCCTCACCCAGCTCGTCCGAGATCGCTTAACAGCGAAAAACTACAAGTCCCCAGCGCTTACTACGACCAACGCGCCACACGCCATATTCGGACAGATACACCCGACACTTCCACCAAACGCCGACCTATCGCCGACAGGTTCCTGAAACACATCACATCACCAAGTGGTTCTCGACTGGTGCTGCCCAGAACCGATATGTCTAAATCCCGCAACGGGTGTGGGCAACGCGGGCGGGCGGGGAGGGAACGATTGACATGGTGATGAAGGGGTGAGAAGATGGCGGCTGGGCGTTCGGGTTCTATATGCGCGATAGGCTGTAGCTACGGTACGAGGAGTGTAACCCTCCTGACGAGCTCAAGAATCGCACCATTTGTAATTTATCCTTTTGACTTTGCTCGGAGTCGGCTCTCGACGGTCAAGTGATACGTTCTAAGACGTTTTACATGTTCTGCCGCAGGCACAGCTGCTTGCCTACGCAGCCCACGCAGCCCAGGCGGCTGCAGTAAACTTTCACCAAATCTTGATTCGATATGCGGGGGTTGCACAGCCGCTGGATCACACCTGGGCTGGCTGATTCAGCTACCTGGCCTGGTAAACTTGTAGGCGTTCCCTCCCTAGTGGGTTTTCTTATCTCGAAAAAATCGGCCTCGAACACCCAGAAACCTCGTATACTGTGAACAAGATGACAGGCGGTGCATGTGGGTCAGCAGTTGCTATGTTAGCGGGCCGTGCGACTCCTGGCATTACCATCCGCAAGGGCATAAAACTCGGATCAGGCGGTTTTGTGGGTCTTACGTCCGTTGTAGGATACGCGTTCACTGACCACGACGTGAAAGAGCACGGTTTATCGTGCCACGGAACTCCCTACAGGGCGCGTTGTGGCGCTCAAACAATCCCGCGCCTCCTTGCGCGTCAGACGGCCTCTTCTACAACACGAATCGAGGGTCCTCGACTTACTCTCGGGGCATCCAGCCATCCCTCAGGTGTACGCATACGGGAGAATCGAGCACTTCGAATTGCTGTCGATGCAGCTGCTTCACTGCAGCCTCCGGGAGGCCGTTGATCAAGGCGGTTCACTTTCTGTAGCAAGTGTACTTGATATCGCGGATCAGATGGTATGTCATGAATAAAGTTGTATGTTTAAACGCTTATATTAATATCGGAGCATAGCTTGCAGCCCTCGAGCACGTACACAGTCATAACCTCGTTCACCGCGATATCAAACCAGACAACATCATGTTGCGGCACCCCAAGTCCTTCCAGGTTTGCTTGATCGACTTCAGCTTTGCATATCGACTCCCAAGCTTGCTCCATTTGAAAACACCCACAGCGCCCTCCGAAAGGCCAGTTGGGGTATTTGGCACGCTACCATATGCTAGTTTGAACGCGCACGAAAATCAAAGTGCGTGATACTTGTTCTGCGGATCTAGTAAGCTAACCTATGTGTACATAGCGAAATTAGCCTATCGCGACGACCTTGAATCCTTGGCCTACACGTTTTTATGGCTCCTACGCGGTAGTCTTCCGTGGACTCACTACGCACAGCATGGGACCAAGTTCGGAAGGATACGCCAGGTGTACGAACAGAAGAAACGACACAACGGTTCAACGCTGGTTACAGGGCTTCCAGCGGATTTTGGGGCACTAGTCGACTACGCGAGATCGTTGGCGACAACCGAAAAACCAGCCTACAACGATTGGCGAAGGCGGCTGAAACGACTTGCCGAACTTGCCGAAGTCAACGGCACGATATTTGGGGAATATCAGCGCTCACCACGCTCACCAAGTAGGTTGTTCCCCTTCACTTACCATGCAGAACCGGTTATCTAACAGCCTCCGCCCTTAAATAGTTTCGGTCTCCCGCCCGCCGCCTCCAGTGAAAGTCGGGCAAGTTGTTCTCGTGAAACTGCTTTCATCCGTTACAGCGGAGGGGTACACCATTCAGGCAGGTCACGAGAACTCATACATCACTGACCCACGCTTCGACCTGTCGGAATGGTCCACGCGACCCAGGCCGTCCATCATTACGCGAGTGGAGTGGGATGGGCGGCGGAACCAGTTTTGTCTTGAGGCGGTCGCCATAACTCGGCGTCGCAGAGATGATCGAAGCTCTCATATGCCGTGCGTTCCTATATCGGGCCCGGGTCCACACAGTACCAGCAGCTCGCAGTCAACTATACCCGCAGCGCCCGACTGGCCGTTCAAGGACTCATACTGCTACGTGTTTAGGCGACCGATAAGATTCTATTGTCTTCCCTCGCAGGTCAGTCATATAAATTAACGCACTTATGGCTCATTTGAGTGAGTATGATGAAGCAGAGGCCCGTTCTCGGCACATGGAAGATCTCCGATGCTGAGGTTGATACTCTCATCAAGATACTTACGCCCTCGCCTGATCAAAAACCGCAACACGATGCCCGATCCCCAATCCCCGACGTCCGTCACGATGCACGAATGAGGACGGGGCGCGCCAAAGTATTCGCCGAGGTCCTCCCCCTCACTCATGTTCACGTTGTGGACGACTCAATTGATTGGTTCTCCGAGCGGGCGTGGTTTGACGAATGCGTCAAAGGGATAAGGCACAATCATCTTAATAATGGCCGCTGGTGGACAGACGCTTGGTTTCCAGATGGCTACCACCCCAAGGCAGGCGACATTTCGCCCAGCTACTTCGAGTCGGATTTCGAGGAATGGGAACCGGCCCAGCGGGAGAGACAAGCGTCAATCACACTGGCCACCAGCCCCGAGGAGCTGGACGGGGACGTGAAGGATGTATTGGATGAACTTAGCACACTTGACAAGCTAGGCAGGATTACCGCGCTAGAACGGGATAGCTAGCCCTCGAGCCCAGGGGAAGTTTGCGCGTTAATGTAGCTCTTCGACCGAAAAATTTGTAGCGTGCGTCGAAATATCAGGGATTCGTTGTCCAGCTTAAACGGCCACGGCCGCGTCTCCTATACCCCTTCAGATCACTGTCTCGCCTTCCATCAGCTCAGCAGCCACGCCCGAACTATCGTCCCCACCTTCCCGATCCCCATCGTCTGCGGAGCTAGCTGGGCTCACACCATCTCCCTGAGTGCAGCCAGAAGTCTTACCCGACGCCGCAATCAAAGGCTTCTCACCGTTGCTCTCGAAATCCCCGCCGATCTCCGCCGCGACTGAGCGTTCTGTCACTCTAATCCCCAATCTAGACTGGCGCCATGAGAGTTTCTGGCCTTCCCGATTATAACCAGCAGTCGGGTTTGGTCCAGGCAAGTTACTAAAAGTGTAGTAACAAAGCATCTTTTGATTTCGCGACAGAGTGGTACCGGGTCACAAGTAGCAGCGGAACAGCAGCGAGATATTATTCGACACCTGGCCAGAACGAGACGTCATCGGCCGACAGTTCGAGCCCCGCCAACCGAGCGAGCCATGGACCAACTGCGAGACGAGCTGTTACACCGTCTTGGACGGCCATCGACACCTTTAATGTATCGACGTACGTATTAAAACCTACTGCTATGCAGTTTATTCATTCGCTTCCTAGCTCCATATGGCCCTCAAATTGCGGGCAAGTACCTGCTGGCAGGGTGGCCGCCCCTCTGATTCCCGGCCATGGGTGTCTCGTCAATCCCGCCGCTCACAGATTGTCATTCCGCCCGCTTTGTCGGAGAGCAACGTACATCCCTCCTCCGGAGATCCCCGCGCCCGGCCCACGTCAGGAAATTGACCCCACGCTCACGAGCATAGGATTTGCTCATGAGTGCAGGCTATGTTCTAAATACCCCCATGAGCACCAGCGAGGTGCTTGTAAGCCCTCAGGAGCACCAATATGGTGCACACGAGTCCCTGCAGGTAAGTGGTGTTTCAGGGAGTCGTGCTAGATTCAATACTGTAGATCGACATTTATTTCGCTCAGTATCATGTATTTACAGCTCATGAGTAGGCAAAAACGGTAGCTAAAAGGTTACGCTGCCATTAGACCAACCAGCCCGGTCACAACCTCGAGGTTAAGACAGCCACGTCGCTGGGGGATGCGCAAGTGGTTAATATGATATACAACGCAAGGCATGGGCTTGAGGGCAACTCACCAGCGTAAATACTCGATGGGCGCCGCATTTCAAGATTGGCGGGCACCCAGATAACAGTCGAGAGCGCTGGAGGGAGTTGGAGGGAGTCGTGGCGGGGGGATATTTGGAGTGAACAATCAGCGATGTGAAAGACGAAGTATCAGCCCACAAGGTGATCCGGAATCCCATGACCTAGGCACGTCCCTCCCATTGGCTTGCTGCTATCCGATCTGACGTCAGAGGCTGTGCTTCGGTCTGACTCGGTCTGATTTGCCCTTACAACTCTATGAATCGATCCCGTCCCCAACTTCAACTTGACTACGACCTCCCGTCCTTCCTCGTGTCCCAGTGCTCGGCCCTGCATGCGTTCCCAAAGCTCTTGGTTCAGGTGAGCCAAACCCAGCACCGTCGTGCTTCATAACGTTCACTTACATCAGCATTTCGGGTTTGTGGCACGCATTGCGACAGCCGACCTCAACAAACACCAAGCCACTCAAGCCATCGGCAAGTAGTGCCGCTAATTTTCTGTCAAATGTTGCGATTTCTCTCGTTATATGTACATAGTGCGAAATGTGAACACAGTTTGTCCCTCGTGAATGTTCATTTCGGTTTTTTTTATTGCACACCTATGAGTGCTCGCGAGTGCTCATGTGCATGCGCTCGTGAGTGCTCGTGTGCCCTCCCAATCGATCAGGACTACCAGTTGACCCTCCGGCGTGCAAGCTATCCGGGGGGATAGCTTGCGGCGCTCCCCAACCTCGTAACCGCTCAGGGCAGCTCACGAGCTCGGGCCGATTTGGCAGTGCAGCTCACATCACTCGAGCCGCCTCTCCGGTCTGGGGCATGGTGGGTTGCCCACTTTATTATTATTATTATTCCTAGGTTGATTAGGGCGGGTTTGTTGCAAAATGTCTAGACATGTACGAAGTTTATTCAGATGGGAAACGCATTCATGGTCTCGCGTTCAAGTGTAAACCCGTCTTCTCCTTGTAGCCCTCTCGCCTTGTTCTCGTAGTACTCCTGTCTTATTATTGTAACCATATGACTATGTAAATTTCTGCTCGTATTGGCATATACTGTGGCGACCATTGAAGGCTGACAGTCGAGTGGTACCTTCAAACCAGTTATTAAACTTTCCCCATTCTTTCAGGTTGGAGGTTTCCCTAATCGCGCACAAACCCAGTGTTCAGAAACCTGCCCCTTCAGCCCCTATTTTGAAACTCGACCTCGATCAATCAGGAAGCTTCCCCTCAACCACCACCATCGTCATTTCAATCCAACATTCAACAAATACATTCTGTAGTATGGTCTTCCAATCTCAGATCTTGTACAAACCCGAGCATTCTGGCCACAACGCGGAGTGCATTATTGTTTACTTTTACGAGTCGACAAATATACGAGGCCGCGAACTCGTCAAGAACTTTGCGGACCTTCCAATTCCTAGCCCTAGTGGGAACTGTGACTGCTCGCGGCCTCGCTCTCTTGGCTTCCCAGAGGTAATATTTATGTTTCGAGCTGCTGTGGGTGAAAGTTAACGCAAGACGAGGCTACCATATCACTTTCAGAGCCACCGACACTGCCCGCGCTCTTAGAGGTCTGTTGAATTAATTGGACCTTGGGACGATCTAACGTTGCGATACAAAGTCGCCTGTAGAGTTGACTGCGCCAGAGAACAAGCCGTTTCAGCACATCGAGGGGCCAGCTAACCAGCTCGAGTGGCTGGCCGACGTCGCTCTGAGCTCTAGTTGTCCTTTCCCAACGCCACCTTCCTCATCCACGACTTCCCCACAGCCTCCGACTTCGACTTCAGTCGCCAAGTTGGCACAACGAAGAACTCCCAGGGCAGCCGACTCTACTTTACCACTGGCATTGAGAGCAAGCGCACCGGGCCGCCCCAAGGAGGGAAATGATAGGTTTTCATTCTGGCGTTATGTGAGTTGCGCTTCGGTCTTTGGATTGCGTGGGTTTGTCGTTGAATATATTATCCTTAGAAGGATTCATCCAAGTTGCGTCTTGGCATGGCGGAGAGCATCGATGACGTACCGGCTCCCATGAAGCTTAAGAGGCGCTCGATCGAGATCCCTGCCGCATCGGTACGCAATCTTATGTGCTTTCCGTGCAGGTGCTTACGAAGGACCTTAGGGGCCAACATACTACTACGTGTGGAATGCGAAAGATTAAGGCATAGATGGGTGGTCATGACTGGGTTACGGGGGACAGGCTGAGTCTTGTATAGATAATTTGCTTTGTATGATTCATTATTGCATTGTTGAACATTTCAGGCTGTGGCATCAACAAATGAAAACAGGTTTAGCGGCTTTTGTTTGTCCAACCCGGCAAGATCATTAAATTTGCAATTGCAAGATCAGACTGACTTCCGGCTTCGTTCTGATGTACCACTCCGGTCAATTCGCCCCTGCTATCCTAGATTCGTAAAAACGCATAAATCAAGTTCGGTTTAGCTGTTTGGCTCTGGTTTTCGCCGCACTGAAAATCTTAGCCGAGTGAGTTCTTTGGAAGCGACGTAAATTTGGCTTTCGACAGCTATAGAGTAATAATCGTGTAAAAAGGTAAGGCCTCTTTTCATTTTGTATAGAGCTGATCGACCGTAATTTGCGACTAGTAGACATGTCTCTCCGAGCAACTCTATCTCGTACAACGACCAAATGTCCGAGATCGCACATCCAACTCGTTCTCCGCTGTCCACCCTCATCCCCACCTTGTCCTCCCCCGGGTTCCACGCCCAAGCACCAACAGCCCGTTCGAACGTTCAAATCTACGCCTAGCACAAGCAGGGGCGAATCCCGCTCGCTCATTGGTCGCTTCTTTGGTGCGCGCGACCCTTCACCCGTACACCGAGACCCGGCGCAGGTCGTCCGCGATGCGGGGGAAACACTGTGCGTGCTGCTACGGACGAGTCCGCCAGTGAGACCTGCGCTTCTGCATAAACCTTATGCGGATTTGGTTACTGCTGCCCTTGCGTACCGCGCGTCGAGGCCAAAGGATCCGTTGGATCTCACTACTGCCGTCGAGGACCACGACCACACATCTAAAGCCGATATGGTCGAGCTATTGCGACTTGCAGGGGACTCGACGACACCTGCTGATCCGCTTGGGTATCTTTCTATGCTCCTCGCCGCCCTCACAACCTCTCCTCGCGCGTCGTGTCCTCATCCTGCGGAGCTCGAGCTAGCGATACGCGTACACGCAGACATGGCCAGGGTATTCTTGCGCGAACCGAGCTGGGACGATACAATGTGCATTCTGCGGGCGTATGCGCTTCTTAGGAGACCCAATGACGCGTTGAGTGTTGCGAGCACGATGGACCCTCCCCCGCCTGGCGACGCATGGGCTCCCATCGCCTGCGCGTTTGTTCTATCTTGCACCTCTTCCCCGTTCGCAGGTGACCAGCTCCGAGTGATGATGCGCACGATGGCTGCGCGGGGTGTTGAGCCCCCACTTGGGGCATGGGTGGCACTCGTGAGCTGCGTGAGGCCTGATGAGGTCGGGCCGGTGTTGAAAGTGTTGCCAGAGGATGTGAGGCGGGAGGTAGGGGTGTGGACTGCGGCGCTTGGGGTTTTGGGTGGGAGGAAAGAGGCGGAAGAGGTGGCGGAGGAGGTTAGGAAGCGGGCAGGCGTAGATGCTAGGGCGTGGGCTGCGCTTGTTGCGTATGCTGGGTTAAAGAGGGGATACAAGGGGGCGGAGGGTGTTGTGAAGGAGTTTGAAGAGGTGGGCGGGGTGCCAGACGCGTTTGTTCTCCGAGCGCTGGTCGGTGCACTCCCGCCTGCCGAACGTACGCCGGGCGCGTTGAGAAGGATGGAGGCTGAACTGGGTGTAGCGGCCGACGAAGACGCGTGGGGTGTGCTCGTTGACGCTGCGACAGATGGCGTGGCGGATGTGTGGGAGGCCGCGCGGGAGAGTGGGGTGAATCTAACGAGTCGAACGTTGGATCGGGTAGTAGGGCGGGAGGATGTATCGGTTGTTGAGCAGCTGAGGGTGTACAGGGATGTGAGTGCTGCATGGCCCGTTGGGCGCGAGGCGGGAAGGAGAGAGGAGGGAGAGGGGGAAGCAAAAGGGGGCGGAGTTGACGCGTGGATGAAGAGGGAGGACGCGTGGAGTACGCGTGGGCCGACCACTGGGACGTATACAGCGTTATTGACTGCTTTGGCGGGTGGACGAGGTGTGTCTCGTTTGATCAGTTTGGAGTGGTGAATAACCCGAGGTTTAGCAAGTGCGATGGACAAGACGACTACATCGGCTGCCGCAGTAGAACTTTTGACGGATATGCGCCAACGCGGGATCACGTTTTCGCAGATCGCCCAAGCCCAGCCATTTCGAACCTCCCGGCCGTCTGTGTCGCCGCTTGCAGCACTCACACTGTTGCTTATACAAGACGCGCCATCGCACGAGGCGGCGTTCAAGATGTATGCCTATGCGCGTGTGGTGGACCCCAAGACGGGCGCGTTTGGGGCGAAAGAGTACAAGCAAGTGCTTCGGGCGTTTGCCGAGTTGAGGGTCGCCAGGCGAGAGGAGGATGTTTGGAGGGATGGAGGAGGGGATGGTTGGGTCGATAGGGCGATTGTTTCGACGAAGCGGACCGAGGTGTATGCGCCTCCGCCTGCGGCACTCTATTACGAGATTATGCGCGATATGCAGCGTGCGGGGCACGAAGTGGGGGTATCGGAGTATACGACGATCCTCAAAGCCTATGCCGCGGTCTCCATTCCGGCTGAACCGGACCCGCATCTTGCGTCCGCCCACAATGCACACGTGCTGGAGCACATCCAGAGGATACACACGCTACTCAAGCTGGATACGAACTTGACGCCCGACACGACGTTGTTGAATGCGCTGATGAAGGCGTATGGGCATGCGGGGTCGCTGGACGCCGCGCTGGCTGTTTGGGACCAGATGAAGCGCCCTGGGAGCAGAAGAGGGTGGGACAACGGGAGTGTATCGATTATCGTGGACGCGCTTGGCCGGAGCGGGCGGGGTGCACTTCCACGTGCGAGACAATTGTGGGACGGGCTTCGGCGGAGGCACGGCGCGCAGTTGAATACGAATAATTATACGTCGTGGGTCGAGGCGCTGTGCCGAATGGGAGAGTTTGAAGCGGCGGAGCGGGTGGTGTATGTTGATATGCGGGAGGGGAGGATACGGCCGGACGAAAAGACGTTGCGGACGTTGGTGTCATTTGCATGGCGAGTGGGCAGGCAGGCGCAAGTCTTGGAGGATGTAAGGAAGGTGTTTCCGGGGGTGATCTAAAATCGACATCAATGCATATATTGGAGCTGTGCAGGACCGCCCAGCGCGACTCGGCCGGTGGGGCAGTGACGTCAAGTTGGGCAAGTCGCGTCATGGTCACGACCCCGCGTTTGTTTTTCGTCAGAGCCGCGTTGGGCGAGGTTTTTTGCGGTGAGGCACTTGGTATGGGGTTTGGCGAGTCATAGGATGTGTGAATCAACAGCAAATCGGGGTGTTGCTCTCACACTAAATGGGCGTGTAAGCGCGCGGTGCCTGCCAGGTAACGGCGTAGAAGCCCGAGCGGTTCTTGCGTGGGTCGTTGCTGCAGCTAGAAAAATCGCAGAAATGAATAAAATATACAATAGCGGGCCCAGTGCGGTGAGGATGCGGGATACAAAGTCTCTTGGGCGACGGGAGGGACAAAGGCCTGCAGTGAGCGGACAGAGGAAGACGCGTCATTTGAAATTCAGGCAACGCGATCACGTGGTAGGGGCCTCAGGGTGGCCGGGCATTCTCTGCATCCAATATCACTCTGCTTCCTCCCTCATCAGCGCTGGCAGTTATCTTCCTGTCCGACGAGTAGCCACCGAGCTCACCCTTGGTCTGCCACCCTACTATTACTCTACTGTCTGTTCTATTGCTCTTACTCTACTCCCAACTACCCCTGTGACGTGATACCCATGTAAGTGCTGCAGCCATCCCATCGCCTCGAGGCGGCGGAAACGAGTGCTCCATCCTCGTTCTCGCTTTCCTCTGTGATTTTGTTCACTTTTTCCGCCCTCGCATCTATCCCTGCGCGCCTCTTTCCAGGGTGCTTTCAGCCCGTGTCTCACATGCGGCCGCACCTGCGCTCCTGCTAATATCTTTACCCACCAGTCCACGCTCTCAACTCGCTTTTCACTTTTATTTACGACGCGTCCCATCAACCTTGCCTAACTCCGGCCAAATCTCACCACGAGGCTGACGATATCTCGACCATCAAAATTCTCTCGGTCTCGGTCTCGGTCTCGATTCCGTTTTCTCTCCATCGGTAAGTCCTTTTGCGGTGCTTTACGTACTTTATCTCATTTGTGTCGCTTTAGCATCTTTTTAGCATATTCCCACCCACGAAAATGGACCCCTTTTCGGGCGCCACCGCCGGTTCTCTATTCGCTCCCCCTCCACGGTCGTACCACCCTGCTCGTACTGTCTCTGCCTCGTTCCTTGCCGCCCACCTGGCCTCTCGCCAAAACTCCCGATCCCCTATGCCGGCCCGTCCCGATGCCGCCGACGACCCCTTTTTCACCTCGAGCTCCTTAGCAACCTCGCACCCTGCCATGCCCCACCTGTCCCACCCGGTCCCTGCTGCTCCGATTCCCCACACTTCGATTCCGTTTGCTCCGACTGAGCTTGCCGTCCTGCAGCGATGGAGTCAGGTCTACCATTCCCACCGTGCGCGCTGTCCTGTTGGCCCGCCCCCCGGGATGCCGGCCGCCGTGTACGACATTTTCGAGCGCTTGGGTGGCGCCACTCCGTTTGGCGCTTCCACGGGCGAATATGCTGCTCAGCAGCAGGCACCTGCGATGACCGAAGAAGCCGAGGCATTCCGACCAGAGGCATGGTCGTCTGGTACGGCTGGCGTTGACGGGCAGCCTACTCCTGGGCTGTACAGGTCGCCCGACGGCGAAGCGAGTGCGCCTTCCTCGTCCCCCCCTACGCAGACTCTACGGTCCAGTGGAAGCGGCGGCACGCGTCCGCACACCTATAGCGGCGTAGCTGGTATGCGGATTGGCAACTCGCCCTCGTACGGCGCTCTCGATCAGCACATGCGCGCGCTCGAGCTCAAGCGTGGGATGAAGCGCAATGCGTCTGGGTTGGGACGAAACAAGACGAACCGGGTCGTCAGCGCTCCCGTAAAAGGATCAGCTGGCGACAAGAAAGCATCATCTCCGTTGGTTGGGATGAAGGGCTCGAGCCCATTAATGACCCGCCATTCGTCGCCGCTCGTAGGTTTTGGATCTGGTGCCGACGGATATGATCCGCAGAGTTTGTTTGCGGCGAGCGCCGGCGGAGATGCGGCGTATCAGGGTCAATCGCAGGGGGCGCTCGATGGACACTCGGCCTATGCATTTTCGGGTAGTTTGGGGGGTGCGCAGGCAACCCTCACCGAAGCCCCAAGCTTTTTGGACGACCAAGCGCAAGACGGCGAAGAAGAGGCGCTCCCGGGATCACAATCGACGCAGACAACACTAGACGAAAACGAAAAGGCTACGCCTGCTCCCACTCCTGCAGCGGGCGCGACCGCCCCAAAAGAAAAAGGCAAATCCCGCACCTCTACCTCTGTTCCTGACCGTACGGACCCCAACACGATGCCGGATCGTAACGATCCAAACGTGACGATTATCGATGATCCGGCGGCTCTGCGTGGAATGCGCTACGAAGACTTTGAGCCGCACATGTTTATTGGGCGGAGCGCACTCGGGACTGAATATCCGCGCAACTTGGAGCCGGGCGCGGGCCACGAGCGCATTCGGTGTTTGTTGTGCAAGTGTGGATATGCAGGGCCGAATGGACGGAGCATGTGGAGACGGCACGTGAGCCAAAAGCATGTCATTTTGCTTGCGGGGAAGAGGGGGACAGTTGCAAAGAAGAAGGATGGGAATGCTGTTGCGCAACGTATGTGTCTTTTTTCTCTCTCGGTGCGGATAGGGGCGCTGATGTGGGTGTGGTTGGGCGCAGCGGATGAGGCGGCGGTGATGAATAGTTATATTGAAAAACGAGAGCGGACATTGGCCAGTAAGAAGCGGTATGCGAGCAAGAAGCGGATGGACCAGAAGCTAGACCGGTTAGCTGCCCAAGGGTTCGATGTGGGAAAGATGGTTGCAGACGAAGCCAAGCAACTGATTCGGGAGCTGGGAGGCGCAGTGGAGGGCGAGGGGGACGGCGAGGGAGACGAGGCCGAAGGAGACGAAAACGAAGACTCGGGTATGGATGAACCCAAGGCGGTCGCAAGCAAGAACCGCTCGCGTGCGGGGCCTCTGCAGGACGTGCCACCCAACTCGAGTGAAGGCAACAAGCCCAAACTTCGGCTCAAGCCGTTGTCAGCCCCCGAGGAGACGACTGGCCCTGAAAACGTGCTGCCGCCATCGTCGCCGCTCTCACCTGTGCCGACGACTTCAGTCTCGGTCTCGCCATCAGAGCCCATCCACCCCGGCCCGACATTTTCATTTGATCCGCCGGCACCGGCGAATCCATACCTATTCTCTCCGTTTGACGACGAGGTACGGCGCGGGTATGGTGTGGTCGGAAGCTTGGGCAAGGCGTTCGGCGAAGACGGAGAGGGAGGTGTTAAGCGTGTGCGCGCATTCAAGTCAACCGCACGATTGGATGATGACGTATTCCCGCTGTTGGGCGCTGGGCTGTCTTCGCCAGTACGGATTGGACGGAGCCGGTCCGTTGGCGCTGTCGAGAGTCCGACCCGCGGTGGGGGAGGGGATGGAGGCGAAGGTGGGAGTGAGCCCGAGACGCCAAGGACGAATGCAGCCAAGGTTGCAGCACGGCGCCTCCAGCTGTTTGCACTCGAATCTCCGATCGCAAACCTGACTCCTGCACGCACACATCCGCGGGGTACGCTCTCACGCTCAATGACGACACCTGTCTTCTCGACGTCGCTCGGGTCGCACGCCGCCCTCATGATGGCCCAGACTCCGCTCGCGGACGGCGAGGAGGAGCTCGCTCGGGCGTTGGGCCTCGCGCCTGATATCGGCCATGGCTTGAGCGAGGACAGTCCGGTGCGCAAGCGCAAACGTGGGCCGAACACCCCGTTTCCGATCTTCCCCAGCAGCAGGTTGCGCGAGAGCGAGACGATGCTGGACGAGTACTGGCCATCAAGTCCGTTTACGATCAACACGCCTGCGCCAGCGTCGAAGCGTGCGCGCAAGAGCAGCGAGGGTGCGATGGACAGTTACCTTGCTGAGATCACAGTTGGCACCGGTGGTGAGTGGAGCGCGTGTGGGTTTGGCGAGGTGTGGGGCTGATGCGGTATGCGTTGGGTTTCAGGAAATGCGTGAGAAGAGGTGTTTTTGTTGGTTCTTTGGTCGCTTTGTGTGAATAGCTGCTGCTGTCGAGGGCGAGATATCGCCTACTGTGTTGATATACCGGCTCGCTCATCGTAGGCGCCCTGTGGCCACGTGCCTCCTGATCTAAAGCGTGTGTTACTTATGTTCCTCTCTTCTTCCCTTGTTCTCTCTTTCTATGCCCCATCTCACTCAGTTTTGGCTTTTCACTCTCAACGTTGTAAACTTGCCCACACCGCCGTTCGTGTATTTTTGCTTGGCTTGGGTTTCTCTTTTCCTCTTTCTCGTCTTGCTCAAAGAAAGCTTACAGTAATCTCGTAGCCCATGGGGTGTATTGTTTTTCTCTGTTTTTGGTGTGGTTTTGGACCGTAGCGTGGGGAGTGGGCTTAAGATTGTTATATATTTGTTCTCCTGGTGATACGTGTGCGATGGATTAGAGTCACGACCATAGGTGGTCCCCTGTTCGAATTTTGATGGTGGAAGAGATCGGGTGTGGCGAGGAGGAAAGGGGGGGTGATAAGATATGCGACGTGAACGAGTGATAGGGCGAAACGCAACGAAGTCCCACCAGCCGAGCGTGCCCACTTAACTTCTCGGTAAGCGCCATCGATAGCGTACAAGGAAAGGTCGATTCGAACTTCTACGCACTTACTTTGACCTTGCATTAGCGAGTGATCCCCCAGAAAAGCGCAGCGCTTCGCCGCTCGACCTTGGTTTGTAGACGTAGTTTCCGTCAACCCCGTAAAGCCATGCTCGCTTGATCCAAATACTCTGGAAGA
Source organism: Ceratobasidium sp. 414 (assembly GCA_019616945.1). Lineage (NCBI taxonomy): Eukaryota > Fungi > Basidiomycota > Agaricomycetes > Cantharellales > Ceratobasidiaceae > Ceratobasidium > Ceratobasidium sp. 414. Next base: position 108,391 of record WSTK01000046.1, read on the forward strand.
GAGGCTTCGCACCTTCTTGTCGCGAGGACATGATGCGTGTAAAGCAACCCAGCAGGGGCGCCTTAACGTACGCTGCCCAACGGCCCTAACGGCTATAGCCTGAAGCCCATACCCCAGCAGTTCGGACCGCAACCCCTAAATTTAACTAAAGATCGGGTTTAGCCCGGATCGAGTACCCGTACATACCCCAACCTACAAAAACAAGCTTGCAAGCCCGTCAAACGTACTTTGCAAGCGTCGCGGGTATTGGGGGCGTGGGCCAGTGCGAGTCTCAAGGCCGCGAGCAGAGAGACCTGCTTGAAACACGCAAGGGCAAGGCATGGTTGACGTTGGCCTAGGGTAACATAGTACAAGCTTCTCGCACAGCTAACCAAAGATGTGAACATCGCCGTACAAGCCGGAGAAGCACTCACTTTGTACACACAACGGTTGAGAATCATAGGGTACCGTTTATTTGGCGGGGGCAATCGACGATGCGCGAAATGACCACGGTTGGGCATTTTCGCGATGTTGGTTGAGAAACCGATAGGACTCAGCTAGGGAGATGATGATACCCAGCTCCAGAATTCGATGTAGTTTAATTAACAAGTGTTGCTGGTCGCGCAAGGGTAGCCTGTTCCATGCAAGGCGTGCCATGCGTTTGTGTCGGTGGAAGATCCGCAAGTTGGAAGTCAGCACGATTTCAGTAAACAAAGAGGATGCCTGCAAAAAAAAAGCATTATGCGTCAGTGTTTAGTCAGTATTTAAACCTCCCCCCAAAGCTGGGTACCTTGATCAGACCCCGAGTCCGACTTAGTCGTCACCCCACCCTTGCCTATAAAACTCATTCACTAGCCCAATCAAAGTTCGGGTCAACTCACTTGCTACGATGGGTCAAGTCCTCGCCCGCGTATATAGGTACATGAGAGCTCTTTTATTGTGAGCCTCGATACTTGATCGATATCGTCGAATGGCTGATGAGGCAATAATGGCAGCCGCGCTCCCCCACACGCCCCCGAGCCTCTCGCACCTAATGAACCATTGGTGCCGGGAGAAGGCGATGCCCAAGACCAACTCATTGATGACCCTCTACCCGCGGAAAACGTACCTCCACTTCTGAAATCGCTTCGGGGCATCAATCGAGTTCCCCAACCTGTGGTGTAAACGCACATAGGATCAGCGTAGAGGTGCATAGTAGTTCGCTATAAAAGCATTAAAGCTAACATTATTTTATCAAGTTGCTAGCATTGCATGAAGGCATAGCCTTGTCATCCTAAAACTGGGATATGTTTTGCTGTTGGGTTTTTTTAGCGCAAAACACCTGTATTTATTTAGCAGATAGGAGTGACTTATATTAGGATGCGCTAAGAACAGTCTTACTCACCCATAAATATGTTGTCAAGACACAAAAGCTACTATGGCAGATAATGTACAACACATGCTACTCACTTATCGTTACAAGCCCCCATAGTACCTAAGTCGTCCTGGTTGGATACTGATACGTAAGGAGCTGAGACTCGAGGTATAGGTGGTTCAAGTCCAGGTGCGAACACTCTGCCGGGTAACCTACCAATGATTAAGCAGTCCTGCCTGCATACGACTCAGGTTGTAGATCCAGAGTGAGTTCGACAAAGGACTCGCCCTTCGGGCGTCTACGCAGAGTGGGCCACGATGGGAGGAGGTTATGTCGTTTGGTGTGACGACAAAGACCTTCTCCATGCTTGCGATGTGCTCAAGACACCACAGCGACCAATATAACTCCAGCTTAAGACAGCACAATAAATATGTCCCGCGCCTACCGGCTGGCAACCCGAAAACCAAATTACACCTGATCCGGAATAATGTGGACTCCCGGTAGGCTCGGCTAGAGATCGAAGCCGAGCCGTGCAGCACTAAAGTCACCGAGCAAGTTGCCAGATCAAATACGCCAAGGCCAATGAGCATAGGACCTTTCGAACACCAGGGTAGCAAGAATGTCGCGAGAAGGCCCAGTCCGGGCACAGGTATCATTAAACGAAAATAGCGATGATGTCCCGAGAACATACCAAGATGCAGTACCACAATCATCATGGGAATCTCCACTAAAGAAGCACAACTCACGGTTCAGGCCTTGGACAGGGCTCGATATGTCAAGGATACAATCTGCTGCATAGGCAGGATCAACCTCACAAGATTCGGTGTTAGCAAGCGAAAATTTCGCCAAATGACAGGAGTTTAGGAGGTGTGGGAGGTTTGGATGTCAACATTAATGGGGTAGAACAGGGCATCTGGTAGTCGGCCGAAAAAACCCTTTGCATGGGAAAAGATGGCTAGGTGTCGCGTTTTGAGGTCATCAAGTGCCAGCACAAGTGGATGGCTGGAGTCGAGCGATATTCCTGAAGTAGAATGCTCTGTAGGTGTGTGGTGTGCCTGAACTTCGGAGGCCCACTCCAACAGTAGGTCTACGTTGTGGTGTAAATTCGTGTATAACGGGGTGCTGGGCCACAGGGTGTCGTGGGTGGAAGCGAGTTTGTTGACGTCTGCTAACGATCAAATAACTCACAGCCGCCTATACCAAATGCAGCGCCGAACAGATCTCCACCTCGGTCGACTTGCTCACCTAAGTCTCGACTGATTATGTCTAAATTGCATACGCCACCATTCGAGCTGCGTCCCGAGGTTAAACGTCTTGGTCGTATCGAACCCTAGGTGGGCACATAAGTGCAGTAGTACGGTCGTCTCTCTCTCCGCCCACATTAGATAGTAAACACGCGGTGGCAGCACTTAGCCAGCTTCAAAGAACTAGGCCAACCACAACCCCGCACCACTCCCTGCCGCATGGCCACCCAGAAACTCCGAAAGATGGACAGGTCCCGATGGCCGACACCATCGGCAGCGTGCGTTGCGCAACGAAAAAGAAGATATATTGCCCCATAGATACATGGGATTCTGTGGGTAGGGTAGTAGGAACCAGGCTCTCCACTCACGTACCGCACGTCCTGCTCTGGTTCCTAGACAAATATCCCAAAAACTACATGCTCGCTCCATTCGAATGATCAGGGCGATAAGCCCTAGACACATATCCTCTGTGGTATGATAAATGGATATCGTGAATCGTTGAACGTACCTCGTTCTTCGAACTTTAAAGAGGGCGACACTCCACATTCTAGTGATCGCAGGTGTGGGGTCGTGCTGATCGGAGGCCAGAGTGTGGATCAAGTTCGGCCACGATCAATAACCACACCCCTACCACGCGAATAAGACCACAGCCGGGAGGCCACCCGCGAGCACCATCGGAAACCGGAGATGCTGGATCCATGTACAAGTGCTCTTGACCGCGGCTGAGCATCTGTTGGAGGGGGGGGGGGTTATCTGTCGACACACATCGTACTTGCATTGGCGCTTACTGACACATGGCTTCCGCAAGCTGAAGGTGTACAGAAGCGCTGTGCTGGGAGGTATTCGCATGTTGAGCACCGGAAAGTTGCCTGGCGTTTTGTGCTTGTTGAAAGCCATCATAAGCTGAGAGTATACGTCAAAACACCAGAGGGGGCGGCTAGTTAGGCGGGATAGTCCTGCCTCAGGCAAGACGTGTTGAGTTGGAAGCCGTATGTTATGAATTGCTTAGCTACCAACAGACCAAAAATGAGCTCAAAGGGCAGCAAGAAAGGATGCGAAACCCCCCACGTTTGTCCAGCCAGCCCCCAGAGGATAAGCGCGCAAGCGACCAAGGCCAAACCGAACCATCACCCACCTTCAGTATCCCCACTCCCAAACCACCCCTCTGTCTCTCGTAAACAGCACTGGTTGCGAAGGATAATGCAGAGAACGAGCCTATTTTGATGCCACTTCAAAACTTTGGAGTTGACGTACAAGAAACCGACCCAAGGGTGCACAACATGCTGCCTGGAAAATACTGAGGCTAACGTCGCCAGGTAGTGATATTATCGTGTAGATTGAATGTTCGAGTTGGTTTCAATGGCCACTGGTCCTAAAGCTAAAGGTATGCTACGAGTAGCGTATCAGTACGACTCGGAAATAATAACATAGATTGGACATGTTTTGCAGAACCATCGCCCACGCACCGACGTTGAGACCTATGTCCACTGACGAGCGGTATGCAGCCAACGCTATTCACCTGTCGCCCAAGATATCATCAAATGCCCGCTAAATGAGCTCTCCTGGCCGTTGGCTCTAGCGAGGTGCGAGGCAAAGCGATGGGTTCAACGTCGCTGACTACGAATATTCTCCGAATACCGCCACTGGGTTAACTCCAGAAAGTCACGTCGTATTGGCGTGCTTTTCCCTGTCGCAGTATCAGGGGCACTTCACACCGCTCCGCTCTCTACGAGAACGGCTATGTTCATGTCACCCACAACATGGCAATAAGTTATGTCGCACCTGAAATAACTCCCATACTTCCAACATCTCTCGAATCGACGGCACTGGCGCCGATTCTAATCCAAATTCGACTCTGCCTCCCCGTGAGAGCCGTTCAAGACCAAAGTTGAACCCGATAGCACCACAGTCGTCAAGAGGTTGGCAAGTAAAACCCATCCATCAAGGGAACACGCGAGTCTACCAAAACCAGAGCAGCAAGGTAATCCACGAAAGGCACACCCATGGCATGTGCCACTGTTGACACGTCTCGTCGAAAGCGAGACAAGATAGAACGCCACGCGCGGGCCGCACTAGTTGGTAGGTGTCACCCACAAAACAAAGAGATTTGACCAATATGTCTAACCCTGCGCAATATCTCGGCCTAGAGAGCATAGAATATGGATCAAATTATGGAAATGTGGAATAATCACGGTAGGGAGAGTTCCGGGCTCGCAAGCTTGGGGCAACAGACGCACCAGGAGGTCCCTTCGAAAGGTGCAGGCCATAACGTGGGAATGCGATTGTTGACCAGGGAAATTTTGATGGCGAAGCCAAGTGCAATGTCGAACAAAACGAAGCAGAAGAGGCACTCGGCTAAAATATCCCCCCAAATGGATGCTGGAAGGATCAGCTATTGCAGTTGGGTATATTCGGGGATAAGCCTGGTTTGGTGGCCGATGACGATTCCACCCACCGGATCAACCTATTAGCCCAGCCATTCTATCGGTGCCTAGTCCTAGGCTCGTACAAATAAGATGGTAGCAGAGACACTAGAGTGTATTGCGGGCGAAAGGAAGCGTCGCGATAGTAGTAAACTAACTGCCAGATTCAGTCACACGCAAATTTGCTCGTTTCAGCACACCCGATCCGGCCCGATCCAAGCGTGAGGGGCTATGTGGCGGTACATTCTGTGTTTGTGGCGCTCAGTTTAACCAAACACCAAATTGCATTGCCACCATTATCCCAACTTCACATTTATCTCATATCTCTCACCGCGGGGCTCGATTCCAGGAATGCATAATCCAACTATATCCATTGATAATTATCCACGGTGGGTAGGAACATAATCGCAGCATCCAGAAATCTTCCACGCACAACCTCAGACCTCAGCCAACCGCCATGTTAGCAGACTGTGCAACTTCCGGAATTACCACTCGCAAGGGCACAAGGATTGGGTTGGGTGGTTTTATCGGGATTACGTTCTGCTTTGGGTACGTATTCGCTGACCACGATGCGAAAAAGCACGGTAAACCGTGCAACAAAGCTTCCTACCGGGTGCATTAAATGACCTCCTCTACAGCACGAACCGACGGCCCTCAAATTACTCAGGGCACCCAACTATTCCTCTGGTGCACACATGCGAGATAATTGAGCATTTCGAGTTACCATCGTGGGGCTATTCCATTGTAGCCTCCGGGATGTCGTCGATCAAGGCAGCCCACCTCTATAACCAGTGCGCTTGATATCGCGGATCAAACTGTACGTCGTGGATAAGGCTGCATATTTATATAATAATATTGGAGCGTAGCTTGCTGCCCACGCTCTCTTGGCTCATGTCCCTCTAGATCAACCCATGGGTTTGTTCGCCAATCAGGTGCCTAAAAGGATTTTTATGGGACCGAATCGCAACCTTGGACTGGCCGCCCACCAGAACCGACAAGACCATGGCGCTATAAAGCCACCCCACAAAATAGTGAATAACTAGGTTGGCTACCAAGCTAGAATGCCAACATTTTGGTGGCAATAACCAACGCATACATGCTTGTGTATACCTGGATACCATTCATTTCGCCCAGTCCCCCAAGTTGTGAAAGCCTCACCGTGTACACGTGCCTTGCGTTGTGATCCGATGGCCCCGTCCACTGACGATCGCGAATTCAAGAGCTAATCCGGGCGAGCTTGGGCGCCAATCAAATATATCATGACAGTGATAACTGAACGCCGTCGCTCTCGCGTACGGGATCCGTCCTACATATAGTCTGTGTTCGCACGTAACTTTGACAACGAGGAAACAGTCCATCCCATCTCGTCCCCGCATGTTCTTCTCCGCTTCGTGGTTCGTACCTGCAGCATCATCTTACACCTTATACTTATGATCGGGCCGAAGCGATCGCACCTTTTTGATAAACATGAAGTGAGCAAAATATGCCAAGGACCATACGTACCCGCCCGAGTTGTAGTGCAATTTTGCATACGACCGTGGTCACCGCTTAGCATGATGGGTGTCTAGAATTCCTTGGTTGTATGCCGATGTTTCGAAGCCACGATTCAACGCCTGCTCGGCGGCCAGAACACGGCCAGAGTGTATGTGCATTGTTCCAAAGCTTGCTGCACAGCCGAATAGAGGCATGTGGTAGAAGTCATGGAGTCTGCACAACCAATACAGTTTCAGTTACTGTTTGTGGGGAACGTTTTAAAACACGAGCTAATCGAGACTCACAGACGCCTTCTGCACATAATACGTCAACATCAGAGCAAGGCAGCGACGGCTACAGTGGACGTTCTGGCCCCCTGCCCAGAGGGGTGGCGTTGATTCGCTGCTGGTAGAGCCAAAACCCACCGTAATTGCAAAAATAGCCAGTTAGGGCGAAAAAGCATGCCAATCTAGATTTAACGGGGAACCAGTATATGCTAAACTTGTGCAAGTGGTGCTGAGTCTAATAGTGATCGTAACCCCAATTCTCACGGTTTAAAGAACGCGGAGGACGTAAAGGAGCAAATGCCTACAATCAAACCCCTTCACGTGGCTGACCGCTCACATCCTGGTTGGCAAGTCTTGAGGATCGTACTGAGCTTGCAAATATGGGTGGCCATGGATTTACCATTTAACTTCGTCTGTTCTTCGGCCAGGCCAAGAGCCAACATTTACTCGCCCCTATGGGACAGGTCCTAGCTTTCATGCTCGAGTGTATGTACACATTCATGTGAGTTAGCGCCCTTGTTATTGGGCTAACACAGCTGATCATTTACATGTCCCAGGCCTCGGCCACTCGTACCTACTGGGCCAATAGCACCTGGAGGAAACGAAGCGCCAGATCCGCCTCAGGGGGGCAATGGGGGAGTCCAAATGCTTCCTGAAGTCATCGCCGGCCCCATTTCACTTTCCAAGTCCCTTCGAGGTCTCAACCAAGTTCTCCCTTTAGAGTAGACGCGCAAGGAATCAGTATGTAGTGTGAAGGTACGATAGTGCATCGTTCAAAGCCACACAGGTTGATCTCGATTAGTAGTGTTCATTAAAATTCTTATACCCAAGATAACAGGCGAAAGATTCCCTAAACTAGACTCGATCGACAAGACAAGTGTTCGGGTGGCGATGTGCGATGCATTCATAAGTGTTTTGCCCACCGAAGTACGCTACAAACCATGGATCAAGATGTATAGTTCGTCTGATGGCTTGAACCTAAGACACTGCTCACGATAACATATGACGTCTTGTTGGCTTTTACCTCTGTACATGTGCATTCTACCGAAATATGTGTTTTCCACAAATGTTATACGATAAAAAAACACTCAGTGCATACCGTACATGTTCTGTTCCCGCACGCCGCCTCGCAGGTGCAGGATTATCGAGATCCTAGAGCGCTTAAACAAATACAGGGATAAAAGCACGTGATCTGTTCAGGGCAGACCAAATCTGCTCGCGTCGGACATGCTGTGGGTCGTGGCTCAGGGAAGATCTCGCGGAGGCGAGTTAGAGGCTCTAACTTAGAGGTATGGGGATCCTCGTTGTTGGGATACTTGTGTTCCACACATAACGTCCTGGGGGTCGCACGGTGTTGTTTATTTACAGTGAACCACGCATACCTCAACAAAACGGCGGAGAGCGAGCAAAAAATAAGTTATTTTGCAACACAAATGGAGGGATCGAGTAGGCATGGGTGGTTACAAATCAAGAAGGCTGTAACAATCCCTAATCGGGGGGAAGCAGGCCGCCGGAATAGCTCTCCCCTATGCGAGCCAGGGTTGTATTGGCCGATAGGGTGATAGATTGCTGGTGGATGGGCCTGAAGAGTGTATGCACGATGAACCAAAAAATAGTCAGAGAACGAGGTAAAACTCGAAAATACAGTCATGCTCGCAGCGCCAGCATCCCAAGTTACGAGTGCTTCCCAGCAACTGAACCAAGCTAAAGCAAATCACCCTCACACCCTCTACCACCCTAGCTGGTATACCCACTTGAACGAAAACATCAATCTACTCACATTTTATAATGGGACAATTCACTACTCGTATGTCATGTTGGGTGCCAACTTTTGCCTTGTAAGTTTAGATATCCAACCTCGTGGGGTAGCTGATGATGATTTTGTTAGTCCCCCTCAACTGCATGCACCTATTGTACTGCCGGTGGTGGCTGGGGAGAATTGGTTTGTCCAAGTGCCTCTGCTGGAGGACGCAGGGAGTGTCAGTCCGTTATTGAAGTTGTTTCGTGAGTCCTTTCAGCCGCGCGGGTTACACAGGGCCGATGCTCATCCTGCGGGATGGTGTACATGTAACTGATGCCCATCTGCGCTCTGCGCGGACCCACAGGTTACACAGAGCTGATGCGGATTGGTGCGCAGAATGTAATCCTGCGGAGTTACCTACTATTTGCAATAATGAGAATGGTTTGCACAGCATGACATGCTGCACAAACCTCACTCCGCGGAGTTTGGCAAAAATTGCGCAGCTCTGTGCAATCAATCAAGCACACCAATGAGTTAGTCCCAGGGTTCACATCAGCTTCCATCAAAGTTTGGCTGGCTGTGGATACACCTGGCAGGGCTGCTGAGTGCATACAACCTCATCAGCAAAAAATGGTGTGTGATACATTCTATACAAACCTATACATATAGCCGTATACAGCTGTATAGAGTGTCGG